>JANEMJ010197604.1:0-14108 GCA_024361745.1 Cacatua alba
GTGCTGAGACAGCTGATATGAGGAGCTGGGGAAGGCAAATGGCCTTAAAGCACTGCTAAGGGTGAGAAAAATTTCTCTCCAGCCCATTGGAGAAGTTCTATAATGAAAAAGTTTCTTACCCTTAAACATGGGAGGAGGGAAAGAAGCACAGAGAGTTAAAGGGACTTTCCAAATACAAAAAGCTCACAGAGGGAAAACAAATCGAGGACCCCAAAATTTCTCAGCATCACACCAAGTGTAGTCATGAGAGGACAGCATCTTCCAGCCCAACATGCAGATGCAAAGTATTTCAGAACCTTGCTATGGAAAGTGGAGATATGATATGGTATTTCTGGAGTGGCTTGGAGCTTAAAAGCTCCAGTCAGAGATGTGAAAGATGGTATCTGCTGCTCCTTGACCTGCTGAAGATGGCATCCACCTTCAGGTGGGCATGTCAGGGGATCTGCTGGGGCTTTCACTGCCAACTACAAAATGGGGAGCATCCTCATTCTCTTCACAGGATGAATTGGTTGGTTTTGTGGGAAGCTGAGACCCTGGGTGTGTGTGCAGTGTTCAGGAATCAGCTTGGATGCCATTAGCTCAGTGTTGGTCGCTCCCAGCTCCCACATCTCAAAACAAAACCACAAAATAACTCACCCCCCATCCCCCTTCCCAGTTTTCCATACTGCACCCCCTTCCTGTTGACTTTCTTGCAGTTCATTGTTATCCCTAACTGGGGAATTCTGATTTAATGGTGCGTTGGACAGATTGCGCTTGACACCATTCCCTTTTCCTTCGGTCCTATTTCCATGATGTAAGATGATCTTTAGCAAGTCCCCTTTTATTTAAAAGAAAATCTGGATGGAGGAATCGGGTTGTTTGCTGTCTCCACATGCTTTTCTGTTCACTGGAGCATCAAATGTAAAGACTGAGGAACTTGACCTGGCAGGTGCCAGCTCTTGGGAATGCAAATGTTCAGCTGTAGGAAATATTTCTGTTGCAGTGATGCTGTGGAAGCAATTAGGTAGAGGATAACGGATGGGTCGCTAAGACAGGAGGGAATGACTCCACAAGGTGCATTGTGGTGAGATCATAAACCACAAGAGTGGAGCGTGGATGGGCTGATGATGTCAGCCAAAACCTGTGGTAAACCTGCAGCAGCGTTAAAGTCGGAAATACTGCCGTGTTTTGGTTTTAGGTGCACTTCTGGTTTGTTTCCACTGTCAGAAAGTATTTTGCATTCACAAGACATTTCTTCCTTTCTAAAGGCTGCAAGCAGTCTGCTTGTATGGGGAAAGAGTCATTCTGTATTACTAGGAACCACAAGCCCAACTGCTGGAAAAATCAATGCAGTCTTTGCTTTGGGGCACCTGTTGCCACTGTCTCTGCATGTTACCTACCTACATGTGCAGATACAGTTGTAGAAAAATGGGAAGCCTAAGACAGGCAATGCTCATTTTGCTCAGCGGTTGCAAGTAGAGGAATGATCATGCGTGAAAACATTCAACCTGCTAAATTTTGCTGTGTTGTAGAGTCAGGCTGCAATGGGAAAACACAAGAGTGAATCAGAAGGTACTGTCTTCATGCCGGATTGTCTCTTCTTCATGTTTGTGAAGGACTCAGGTGTAGGCACACGGCTAATGGAAGGGCTTTTTCCCTAATGGTTTGTGCAGCAATGCCTTTCCTTCTGGGAAGCATTGGGGGCTTCTCTGTGTCCGCACGCAACCCCTGCTGCCTCAGAAAGAGGAAGTCTGCTCTTCCTTCCCCAGCTCTCTTTCCCTGCAGGAGCTTTCCCACCATGATCTCATGGACCTCTAATGGTAATTATCATTGTCTCATGGCTCAGTGGTGTCTGCCTTGAGACGAACCAACTGTAGGGCTTTTGATACCTATCTCAGCATGAGGTGTGTGTTTTCGTGCACACGCTTCTGTGCTACTCACCTTTTGCACTCTGTAGACAAACACGAGCTGAATTCTGCTCCCATTTCTTGGAGGTAAATATGTGCAAAGCTAGGTAATAGGACTGGAATGCAATTTAATTCCTTATCGGCACATACACCAGCACCTGTATGCAATGTCTCATTGAAAATTAAAAAAAGAAAAAGCAGTAAAAGGTGTTGAAAAAGCAGTTTTCTTACCCCCTTTTCATTCTGCTGTATAAATGGCTTCGTAGCTGTCCTTATTAGAAAACTATTTTTCAGGTTAATCTATTTTTTTTTAATCTTGAAGTTTTCATTTCAGCTTGAAAAACAAATATAATTTTTGTTATTCCCACAGCTCTGCTCCCAGACTTTCTCCTCACCCTGGCACAAATGCTTAGTGATGGTGAGCCATGCAGTTTCTTGAGCTACCTCTCTTTTCTTTCCTTTATTTAATTAAAAAAAAATAAATATTTGAATCTTTGCACTCAGCACCTTGAAGGCCTTTTTTCTTTTCTTTCCTTTCCTTTCCTCTGGTTTTGCAGGGTCAGGAGCTTTAGAAATTAGTGTGCATCAAAACCAGGGCAGACCTGCAACTCCCCCCACACCCAGTCACATCTCTCCTTGCTCTTCTGCAAGGTGATTTGGAAAGTTAAGGAAAACCTCAGCCCAGCAGCACAGTCATTATGCTCTGAAGAATCTGTTGGGTTTTTTTTCTCCAGCCTGGTTCAGGAGCTGAGGATCTCCTTTCGCCTTCCTCTGGCTGGAGCATGGTGCACATGAGCTGATCTCTCTGAACAGGTTAAATAAACAAGTAAACAGGACTGTTTGGGTTAATTGTCACTGGTTCTGCTGATCTCCATTACTGCTCTGTCTGACAGCCTCATCCTCATTACGTCTGGCTTTATCCTTCTTCTTCTTCTCCTCCCCCCACCCCATTTTTTTGTTTTTTGGTTTTTTTTCCTTTTGGCTGAACAAATAGGCCAGATGGCAGTGAGGGGAACAGACAAGTGAACCATGGTGTATGGGCAGCCTTTTTAATTTCGACTCCAGTTGGGAAGTAGTTTGCCAGGAGATAAGTTACAAAAGCAGAAGTAGAGGAGTGTGTGTTGGAGGAGAGGGGCAGGAGGAAGGGGAGACCCTTTTCAGGATGAAGCAGCCC
Organism: Cacatua alba; assembly: GCA_024361745.1. Taxonomy (NCBI): domain Eukaryota; kingdom Metazoa; phylum Chordata; class Aves; order Psittaciformes; family Cacatuidae; genus Cacatua; species Cacatua alba. Next base: position 3,061 of record JANEMJ010197604.1, read on the forward strand.
AGCCGAGGGAGTCCAGGGTGCAGGGGACCGAAGCCTTGGCTACATTCCTGACACAAAGGAGTAAATTAGCTGTTTCTGTGTTAGTTTGTGCAGGAAGTCTTGTCAGCTGCACATGGGGAGGAAAGATGGAGATGTCTGTCTTCAAATGAGGAGGAGGATATGTCTCTGATTTCTACCTTGCCTACCCTTTCCCAGGCAAGCTCCAGCCAGTCCTAGGAGCTGGGATGCAGAGACATTTGCCCAGCTGCAGAAGAGGAATCATATTGGCCAAGATGATTTTTATCTGTGCATATGATTGTGTATATTTTGGTCATACTTTATTATGGGTATCAATGTGAGATCATTCACTGTAGACTTCTTTGACGCAAAAGGCATGACTTTAAAAGTTTTGTAACAAAACTAAGTAAAAAGTTGACACAAAACATGAAAGGCAGCTTAGTGATAATGTAGTTTACAGCTATTCCCCTTCCCCTTCCCTTCTCTTTTAGCATTCATTTTTCCCTCAATATTCAATATGTTAGCTATCAACTTCTTGCTATCTATTCACATTGTTCATGCATTTTGGATTTATCTGACTGAGACCAAAGAGGGTCTTGCCTGGAATGATTTAGAAACAAAATTAGAGTCAATTGCACAAAATTATATATATGTGAGGCTTCCTGGCTTCATTTTGATGAACTGGGACTTTGGGAGACAGTGAGGAAGGGTAGGTGTACTTTTCTTAGTTTTCATAAATGTGTTGATTTTGCATCCAAACTTCACTGAAATGAAGTTAAAAATGCCCACACAATTTAGTAACTTGAGAAGTTTTATTCCTGTTGATGTTCAATGAGATTTGGGGTTCCTTGATACAGGCTCTCATCTCCTTCACCCCAGAGGCATTTTTAAAAATTAGCTCTGGAAATCTCAAACCCTGTTGTCAGGATGCAGATGATTCGGGACCATGGTTGCACTGTATGCCCGAACAAAGAACTTTTTATATGACATTAATTCCACAGAGAAGTTTTTATTCACCAGAGAGTCTACGGAGAAATGATTATGCATCGCTGGCTTGGTGGAACAGAATTTTAACTTCTAGCTCAGGTATTCTTCCACTGATTAGTTTTAACATGAAGTAGAAATTCAAGCCTGTGATTTATTGGTGAAATATTTAAGATAGGTTGTTAAATTATTGAAATAGCAGAGTTTAAAGCAGGCAAAGAAGGAAAAAAACCTCAACCAACCAAACAAAAAAGGCAGCTCATCCAAATAAGAGCTTGGTTTTCTTGAATTTGAAAGATGTGTGTTTGGACTTGCTGGATATCTGAAACAAAAAGTGGTATCTCAGTGCGAAGATAAACATATTTTAAAATTAAAGATTTCAATCCAACAAACTTAACCTCCATCTGATCCCTGCAGACTCTGTTTCATCCGCAGTGCTAGGAATTGTTGCAGCCCTCCATTGTTTCCTACCACTCATCTACCACATCTTTGGGCACTCACCCAGCTTGGCTGTAGTTTTCTTCTTTCTGTGAATGCTAATTGAGAGGCTTTTTGTCTTATTATTGATAAACTGGCCGGAGATTTGTCCAGTCGTCATGCCTGGGGTTTGAATATCACTTCATCTTGTCTTTCATATAGAGTTGATCTTCGATCCTACCTTGAGCTGGAGAAAAAGCTTGTTGAATCTTGTCTTTGCCCAGTTGCCCTCTGGCATCTGCATAACATTATCACAAGGTAAAAATAGAGCTGTCTTCTCAGAGGAAGAGATAGGGATTATGCACGTGGTCTCTAAGGACTCCAGAGTTGTGGCAATAATAGTGTAGACTAGTGAAGTAAAGGGTGAATAAAGCATAAAGGTTTGGGGTTTTTTTTGAGCCCTCACACTAATTTCCCCATTTTTTTTGAGAATAAAATGTGTTGGAATTGCTGCATCCTAAGGAACACTTATTGTTTTCAGTTTCTGTGCACCTAAGTTTTTCCAAATTTGAGAGGTCACTAGCACCCACAGCCATATCTGTTCTGAACATAAGATCAGCGTGACACTTCAAAAGCAAAGGCGATTGGACTTTGTCACGTCTTCAGTGAAAATGCATGGGAAACATGCATCAAAATCCATAGACAGCTTTGAAAAATTCAACCCTTTCTCTTCATCTACTTCCATTTCAGCAGAAAACATAAGCATTTTTCAAGTCTGACCACCTCTAGCAAGTGCTCTGTCTTGGGCTGTACAGCTGCGGAGGAGAAAACTTGCAAGGTATGACTCTTTCAAACATGTGGCAGCTGAAAAGGAGATAATTAGGACAGGCAAATCCAAACAGTACTTTTGCAAATTGTATTTATATTTGGGTTTTTTTGTGTGTGTCTATATTCTACTTTTCCACCTGCTTTCAAAGGGAAGCTGATAAAAAGGATTTGCTTGCCCTTTTTGTTGCTGTATGGGGAAGGGTGCCATTTGTATGCAGTGCTACAAGACACATGCTGCAGGTGAAACTACCTCAGAGGGGGCAATCCTACCCAGGGGGGTAACTCCTGGGACTGAAGCACTTCTTTTTCTCCTCTTTGTGGGTTTGTTGTACTGTGGGACAGGGTCCTTTATGGCATGTAGGGGTGGGCAAGGGTTTATGGAGCAATGAACTCAAGCAGCAGCAGCAGTGGCAATCGCATAATGCTTCAGCCTTTTGTAATAGTTTGTGTGTGTGTGTGAGATTAACGTGTCCAGGTGTCCAGGAGGGAAGGAGATGTGAAGCATTTGGATTCCCCTTTTTTTTTTCTTCTTTTTTTACTTGGAAAGAGCCTGAGTTCTTTTATGCTTTTCAGGTTCAGGAATGAGTGAGAGCATGCATCTATGCCCATACAGTTGCTCAAGTGGGAAAAAACCACATTTGTGGTTCACACAGTGCTAAGCAGAAAGGCACATCCTGATCTCTAGCAAGTGAGGGGCAGGCTCATGTGCGCACATGCTCTCCGCGTGCTCTGCATAATACATGCAAAGCGCTGCCCTTTAATGAACATAACCTATGGCGGCTGGGATGCAGCCAGCCAGACCTCACCATTAATAAACTGGGAACATTCTTCTCCTTTTTAGTCCCTGTCAGTGCCTGCCCTGTGGTTTGATCTCCCTTGAATGCTGTTCCCCCTCATTTGGGGCTCCAATTCTGATACTTGGCCCATTGTCTGAGGTTGCAGAATGTTGGACTCATTTTGAAGCTTTTGTATTGTCTCCAGACTCCTGAATGAAGCTGTCATGTGTGTCTGTGGTTGGCTAGTAGGCTGTCCGGCTGCAAGCTGTGTCTTCTTTTGTTGTTTAGGCTTCATTGAGCTGAGGGAAAGGCTCATTTCAGGGTGATTTACCACCACCCAAACACCAGCTGTCTGTTGTACTGCAGCTTGCCTCCACCTTGGATTCAGTTCTTGTTTCCCTTTGTTTCCCCTCCTCTCCTATTCTACCACTGTAGGCACTTGGGCACCAGTTCTTCAAGATGCATGGATCACCATGACAGAACAGCATAAAAACATAAATACTAAATATGTTGTTCTTCCCAATGTCATGCACCTGTGGGGATTTTTTTTTTTTTTTTAGGGTTCACTGTTGCAACACTATACTCATGTTTTCTTCTTGGTGAAAAACTGAACTGTGGCCCTAGGGTAAAAAAAAACAAAACAAAACCTACCATGTCCTTGTCTTGTTACTAAGTAGCCTGTAGTGAAAAACAGTAATGATTTTATTTAGAAATAACTATTAAGCTCAGTGGCAGGATAGCAGACTGAATTGCACAGCCTGCCTGGTGCAGGATGTCAGGGGAGGTGGCTGCAAATGTACTCTCTGGTCTTTGAAATGTTAGAATATTTGGATGGATGGAGAAGGAGTCAGAGAAAGATGGCATAGCCTCCTTACACACTTGTCATTCCTGAGCTGGCACAATCACCATGTTTATTTGGTATCATGCTGGACAGCTCTTTTGGTGGTGTAAGACAGGAAAGGAAGAAAAGGGAAGAGGCTGTGAAGGGCTGCTCAGCTCAGCTTCACAAAGCTCTTTCAGAAAAGTACTGCTCTGTGAAGAGTCAGGCTGCTTCAGCAGCTGATATGCTGATAAAAGCCTTGTAAAGGCCACACTGGAAACTGTACTCTTCCCAAGATTGCCATGGCCAAGGCTCAGCTATACTGTCGGCACCTCACATTTTTGTCTGTTGATGTGGGACATTTTGAGGGTATTGCAAGACAGGAGAGATGGAGAGAGCTTGAACAGCTAAAAGCCAGGGCCAGGTTTGGCCACTGAGGCCTTCCAGGGTCCAAGTGGAGATGGGTTACGCCAGCTACTTTGGGGTGAGGCTACTGCCAGCATTTTCAAGGACCGCTGCTCAAAATCAAGGAAGGCTGAAGAACTGAGCAGGTCAGAGCCCAGCTGGACCTGCCACTGGCTGCAAGGTGCATGGCATGGTACTGCTAAGTCAAGCCCACCTCTTAAGCTGACCTTTCCAGCCACAGACTTGGGAGAGTAGGAGAAAGATGGGATCCTCCAGTTAATATCAGACAGCTCCTCCAGAGCACAGAGCCCGGCAGATCCACGGAGGTCTGCCGGTGCCATGTGTGTCATGTCTGACTCCTTTAAATAGGTCTGGCAGCTCCGTGTAGAACCAGTCTAGGCAATATGGCAGCGCCAGGGCTCTCCACAGCCTCTGACTTGTATGTACCCCTGGGCATACCCCTGGAGCCATTGGCATGAAGCAAGTTGTAACTGGCCCTCATTTGACTTCTGGGTGATACAGTTTGGTGTTTCTCAACCACGGGCTGTGAAAACTGGCAAGTGATCAGCTCCTGTCACCTATGCAGCTGAGATAATTAAGCCTGTTACTATGACTATTATTATTTTTCTTCTGTTTCTACAAACTTTGACCAACTGCTGGAGCCAGTGGTGCAGGGAGGGTGAGGCCAGCAAGACTCCCTATAAGAGGTGAGAAAACGGGACATATGTGCTTCACTCTTCAGTGCTCACTGAGGAGCCTTCTTACTCTTTGTCTTGGGAAGGGGGATGTCTGACAACAGGTGGGAGCCAGCAGAAGGCAAAGCGAGCTCCTCCATTGGAAATCCTTGTGCCTACCTGTTTCTAAACCAGAGCATCACATCAAGAGCAGGCAGCACAGGATCATTTAGTAGCCATACATCTGTGAGCTTTCAAGATCACTGTGCTCCTCCCCAATCCTGTTATTAAAAGGCCACAAAACATGGAAATGTTAAGACCAGACATCTATAGTACCCAGTGAGATGAGGCTCCTGTCTTTGCAATATTGTCCTCTCCCTCCCCTGTAAGTATCAGGCACTGCTGGACAAAGGAGGGAGGGATATATTAGGAAGCAACAACCACAGCAGGCCCCAGCTAGGTGTTTTAATTTCTTAATGAACTCCTTGGGCACTATAAACTGTAAAATAACATACAGATAAACAAACAACTCATTGACCCTTAGAACCCTGGAGGGCTCTGTTTCAGATCGCTGAATAAAAGCTCAAGTTGCATATGCATGTTTAATGTAACACAAGGCATGTGCTGAGGAAAAGCATGCTTTCTTCTAATCTGGTTCCAGACAAGCATCCAAACAGCAGCCCCTTTCCCTATCCCCACTGAACTGCTTGATGTATGTGAGGAAACACCTAAATGACAAGGCCTCCATCTGTTCTTGAACGGAGTTGTGACAGGCTGCAAATGTTGTTCATATGCTTTTTTTTTTTTTTTTTTTGGCTTTCAACTTAGCTACCTAATGTTAGACACCTATCCTCAAATTAAGTATCTGCTCATAATCACCTTTCCTAAAAGAAGGTGGAGGTAGTAGCTAATTCAGGTGAGGGGCATTAGGAGAGGCACATCTGCAGTTGGAAAAGGTGGGATTATTCATCCAGTGCATTGCTTTCATTTGCTTTTTTAGGGAATGGAAGAGTCCCTGCATTCTTGTACTGTCAGGTAAAAAGAAAAGCTATCAAGTTTTGGGCTTGTATTCCCCTCTGCTCTTGATTTTCCATGTGATTATGGGCAACATGTTGCAATTTCTCTCTGTTAAATAAAGCTGATGCTTCCAGCCAGACAGGAGAACATGGCCATGGTTTGCCCTGAGCTCAGATTGCATGACAGCATATCCTAGAAGCCAGAGAAGGGTCTAAAAATGGGAGCTGTTCCTCAATTTGTGGTGTAAAAAGGGCTGGAGTATCTTTTTCAACATAATGGCTTTGCAGTGGATACTGTGACATATTGACCATCAACAAGTCATGTATGGATCCTGTTTCCTAAACACACATGTATGTTGCTGCTATAGGCACCCTAAGGCATCCTGGCTTTTCATCAGTTGCCTGTTAGGAAATGTGCACGTCTCCTTTAGGTCCTTTGTGTTTCTAACTTGTCTCATATACTGTGGGGTGTCTAGAAAGTCTCCTTTGGTTAGACAGACAAGTCTCTCCCTGCTTTAATTTTTAGTTTAATCACTTCTTTCTGGGGAATGGTTTTTGAGTTTAAGAGATTACAAACTAATTGTTGAAGGACTGTAGTAATGGGGCAAGAGCAAAATGCATTTGATAGATGGGAGTCACAGGCAGAGGATGCCAGTTGGAAGTAGTCCCCTGAAAACCTTAAAGTTTGACAGGTTGCAATCAGCAGTCCAAACATTGAGCATTTTGGTTAGGTATCAGGTGTAGGTATAGCATTTTCAGTGTTTTGTTTTGTTTCTCCAGTGTCTCTTTTGGAAAGCAGAGAAAAGATCATTTTTATCTGACCTTGCTGGGACTTGTGAGATGCTGGGGGTCACCAAATAAGAGCTCTCACCACATTTGGCAGGTTGTAGGCTCTTCTGAGCTGACTAGAAGTTTATCTGCCTGTTTTTAATTCCTGTCACCAAGGGTCATCTCTCTGCTGTGCCCTGACATTGAGCAATGGCTGCAATTCCTTTTAATTGTGCCCTTTCCCTTCCTCATCATTTAGGCCAGAGCGCTTCCACTTGGTGAAACTCATTAACTGCTTTAGTGTTAAGGTCTCCTTTTCCATATAAATTAATCCAGCTGAAATCTCATGACTCTCCATGGCTGCACATGACCAGGTTCTCCCTCTGTTGCCCAGCAGATGCTGAGTGTTTATTTTTTTTAGCTGTGGACAGCAAAATCTGAAAAAAAGGCAATGATTTTGTGTGTGTGTGTGTCTATAGGAAAGCAAGTAGTTGTGATCAGTTTGTGTGGACCCAGTTGGCTGTGTTACTGTTTGAGCTCAAGTATCATTTTGACCAAACCTGGAATCCCAGACCCTTTATGCCATGGTGATTTATCAAGATGTCTAGGCCTGATAAGCTCCAAAAAGCTTATATAACAGTATCTGCTCCAAAAAGGCTTTGGTGGAGAACCAAAGTGACTCTCATAATCCCCGGAAAAGAACCAAATTAACACAAGAGACCTTGCTGCTCAGATCACACTCAGTCTGATAGGTTGTTAATGAAAAGAAGGTGTTTGAGCTCAGATTATTTCCCAAACTGTTGCTTGTAGGCAAAAGGAGGGTGAGGATACCCTGTTTCTTTGTAAATCTCTGTTGGCCCCAGCATGTTATTGACGTTGCAGGGTCTGCACCAGTAGTGTTGGGTGAGGGTGGGCTGTTGAATTCTTGGCAAGGACTTGTCAGTGGTTATATGGACCAGTTGTCCTAATGAGGGCAAGTCACACCTGTAGACTTTATTTCACCAAATCTAGCTACACTAGAAGCAAATATGCACTAACTTGGTGAGGGTGAACAGAAATGCTGGTGCATGATAGACTTGTTCCTGTTCATGTATGTGTATGAAAACATCGGTTTAAAATAACCTGCTCCTTTTCAGCTTGACTTGCCTGTATTCCCACTGTATTTTTCCACACACCTTGCTTTCCTTCTGCCTCTATGTGGCATCCTTGATGCTGTGATATTGGTCTTTGGAGAAGCCTCCTTGGCAGCTTGGGAGCTACCCCTCTGTGGAACGGTATCTGCCAGCAACACGAGATGAGTACACAGGCTTCCCTAATGTCCTTTCTTCCCCTGCTTCTGGTCATAAATACAAGCCTCTTGGTCTTCAGTGGTTCAGATTGTGCTGATGTTTTTCTTGCCTTATCTCTTATAGGGAAAAGTCATTGGAGATGCAAAACTGCTTAGGAGTTGTGGTTGCAGAAAAGGGAAAAATGCTCAAGTGAAAAACTTGGATCAGGTCAGTCAATATGTACCTTAACTGGTGGAAATATAAGAATGTATTAACATCTGTTTGATTTGAACTGTGCTGCTGCATATCAGCGTTCCTGGACACAAAGTCCTTGGCATGGCTCACAATGCCATTAATGTTTTTGTATTTGTTATTTGTCGAAAACCCCTCAAGCAAGATCAGGGATTCATTGCACTAGGAGTTGTTAATGCCCTGGCCCGACTTATTCCCATCTGGTTTATTTATTCATTAATTCTGTTTCTTTATAAAAATCCACTCTAGGCAATGCCTTTCTTAAAGAATATTGCACTTCCTTGCTGGCTAAATGCATGCAACCTTTGGTCTCATACTGTAGCTGCCTGGATGTGTGATAGTTACAGAGAAACATGCCATTTGTTTGCATGCTTTTGTTCTGAAGTGACACCATCACAAGAACATTCCTTATTGAGGTTCTTCATGATATATGTGTAAGAAGTTTTTCACAAATTGATGGCAAGGTTTCAATATTCATTACTTGGAATGAATGGCCCCTTATTCTAAAATTGGTCAAATTGACATCAGTGAGACCACTTCTAGGGTTCAGTAATTGTAAGCAAGGTGGACTGTGCTCTGAATGACAGCCAGCTGGTGGTCACTTCCTACTATTTTGCACTTATTCAGACCAGTCAAGTTTGTCCCTGTCAAAATTTTCAGTTATTATGGCCTTCTGGCTTTGTGGCTACAGAGAAGCTTGAATCCAGAGATCATTCTTTCCAAGGATGAAACAAAATTTGATTTGAGCAGAAACATTTTATAAATATTGGGTCATCCAATGTTAAATGTGGTAGAGTGAAGCAGTTGATCTCATATCAAATAACTTTGCTTTCTCATGTACCTTGTGACCAGGTATAGACCTGAAGCAGATTCAGTGTCCATAAAGCTCCAGGAACTCCTGATAATTTACTGATGGGAAAAGAGATTAATTCTCAGGAGGAAAAATGTTTTTCATTTTCAACATGCATGTTCATCAACCCTAATTAATAATGGTGTCTCTGAGCTTCATTTTGTTAATGTTTGTTAATATCTATCTATCCTGCAGCGAGCTCTGTTGTGAGGAATGTTGGTCACACTTATAAATGCTTTGTAGTATTGAGTCTTTCATTGATTTTTTTCTTTAATTAGTATTTTCAAAATGACAAATTCATTGTCATGAGCTATACTATAAGTTCACCATTGAGACAAAGATTCATATTACTTTTTTTTAAAGAATAGCTTCCCATTTTCTCAAATACAAGCTTAATTTTCTCATGTTGACGTTCTAACACATCAAGAGAAAATTGATTTAGAAATGGACGCTTTTACCAAATTTGGGTTTTTTTGTATTTTGATGTACTCTGGTTGAATCACTCTTGATTTACAACAGGACTAGAGCAGTGTCAAACTGCTTGTGGTAGAGATTAATAATTAAATGGGAACATCTTGATTGCAGAGAGGTTTTACAAAAGCTATCTCTAACAAACCCTGAGTGTTGGACCTAAAAATCATTGATCTCAATACTTTAATTATAGAGTAGGCAATAGTTTTTGGAGAAAAAAAAAATCCCGTTCTCTTTTATGCTTTCTGGTACAGTGATAAATTATTCTTTGTGTTTGGTTACTTTCTGAAATCTAATTTTTAATGTCTAGTGATGTGTTGACCATCTCAGTAACTTTTTTTTGCTGTATCAGCATAAACCATTGGGCAAGTGTAAAGCTCATTTGTCATGCCTCTGACAGGGTCTTGTCTGTAATTCAGGGGACAGGAGGGGGATGGGGAGGAAGCTAGTACAGGAGGGTGGGTGGCAGTGTGGAATGTCTGTGAATGTAGGACCTCAGTTCAGCTTATGAATTATCCCCTGGGCCCTGTAGATAAACACAGACATCGGCTAGGAAAGGCAAACACTTGCTGATGATTGTAGGCTAATACTTCAGGACACTAACTGCCAGAAAAGCAAGGAAGCATTATTTTAGGAACAGCTTGTTTTACTTTGTGAAGGGGGAAAAACACTGCATTAGATTTAGTTTTGTTTGCAGAGCTTTACCCCCTCCTCCTGCGCCCTGTCTCAGATTTTAAAGATTTGCCTTCATTATTGTTGTTGAGGGCTTTTTCTTTCTTTTTTATTGGTCTTGGTTTGTGTTTTCCTGTGATGCCTCTGTAAAGTTGTGTGAAAATGAAACTTAGTTTTCATTTTCATGAATGTATGCATAAATAGGTATGTGGCTTTTATACCATTAACTATTTAAAGGTTTGGGACTAACCAGCTACTTTTTGGCTAATTTTTTTTTTTTTTTTTTTTGTGAAAGGTGATGCTTTTATTATACTGTTGGTTATTATTTGAGGTGCGCTGTTGCATAAGAATGGCAATCCTGGATTAGGATTTCCTTCTGCTAAGTAGTATATTAACATAAAGCAGGAAAGATGGTTCCTGGGGAGTGATTTTGTTTGTGCATTTTCTGAGGAAAGCAAAATGTCATGATTAATAATGATTAATCTGATCCTTGCCAACATGAACTGGATTCACCATTCACTAATTACTCTGCAGCACGGATACCATTTCCAGAGAGGGCATACATTTGTCATATTAAAACAAAAACCAGACATACAGAAGGACAGGAGGACCTGACTTCTCAGTGACACTTGAGCTCACAGGAGACACCAGAAAATTTAAGCAAAGAGAAAAAAAAAATCAAAGGATAAGAGCGGTTAAACATTCATGAGCCGCCTACATTTTGGGGGAAGCAACAGAAAACAAATAAAACTCATCCCTGAGAAGGCAGAGCTGCATGTGCCGAGATTACGGACAGTGGGATTGAGTGCACCCTCAGCAAGTTTGCCGATGACACCAAGCTGTGTGGTTC
>JANEMJ010203282.1:0-47206 GCA_024361745.1 Cacatua alba
GGACCTCCACCAGGCCGCACCGAGTGCAGCCCTGCCCATTGTTCACCCTGGTCTCAAGAGACCAGTGCAGGCACTCCCTACACCCCAAGCTCTGCGCTGTAGCCTCCCCTCTCATCTGCTCTGCCTGGGTGCCTACGCTGGCCACCGCCGGGGCAGCCAGAGAAGAGCTCCCAGACCGGGCCATGGTCATAAAACGAGTGCTCACCATCCCGGGCGCCCTGCCTGCGGGAACTGCCACGCAGCACTCCTGACCGCTCGCGGTCCCTGGGGCGGGTTTTTAGCCAGACAGGGCTGCCGCCGTCCCTCCTGGCTCCGCCCCCTCTGAGTCAGCTGCTCGTGTCAGCTGATCTGCCGGCTCCTGGGCAAGTCCTGTCGAGGATTTAAGGCTGTCTCGGTGACTCTTGCCGCTCTGAATTGAGGCTCCTGGACTCTGAGCTGCCCTCTGCTCCGGTGTTAAAGGTGTTCTCTCTTGAGCTACTCACCTCAGCAATTCATAAAGTGTAGATGTTGCTTCTAGCTCAGTTGCTGAACTGCTGATAATCAGAAGTCTATAAAGGGGATGAATCACTCTTGAAAGTGTCATGTTTCTGATGTCTGCCTATATTCGTTTGTTGGCCGTTTCTAGGACAAGCATATTGGCATGGGTGGTATTTTGGTGTAATGTCAGATGTCTGTTCTTTAACATGGTTTGTTTATTGCTGTGTTTTAGGAGCATGGGAATTAAAACGACAGGGACATCTGAGGGGGTTGTGGTTACATGCTTCAGTTATATACTGGTTTGTTTTGGTTTTGTGGGTTGTTTTGTTTTGGTTTTTCCTCTGAGTCTTTTACAGATAATATATCCTTTAAGAGGTAGCCAGATCAGAAATACATCATAACAAAAGCCAAACACCCTGGTTTTTCAAGTGATAGCAAATGTTTGTGGGTTTTGTGTTTTCATAATTCATTAAATGAAAGCACTGTTGGAATTCTAAGGTAGAAGGACAGAGAGTAGTCATTAAGGGCTTGGAAAAGTGAAAGTGCTGTTTCCCCGGTTAGAACCTGTACATCTAAGCTTAAAGCAAAGTATTGCTAGGTTCATCCTTAACATTTGCTGTTGCTGATTAGGTTGGTTTTATTTCTTTGAACTTTTTAGGTTTGCTCAGTAAAGCTCTAGGTCGTGTCTAAATATAGAACCTTTTAAAGTATATGTACAGTTCTTGAAATATATGGCTGTTATAAGCTGTGTTAGATTTTACCTATCTAATTCACTAGATCTTTCTTCTGTCTTTTCAAATTCTGGTAGACTTCCAAGACAATAAAAAGAAGAGCACTGCATCAAGTGCTAAGTCAGAAAGGAGGAATATGAGGTTCTTTTTTCCTATTCATCATTGCTAAAAATGAGAGCAGATGAAACAGATATACTTTCAAATATATATTTCAGTGTTTTTCTTTTGGTAATGAATGTTGAAAACTGACAGCGGCGTTAGAAAGCATGACTAGGTCTTAGTCATACATTTATACTATTTCCATGTAGAATCCATAGATTCTCAATGTCATTGAGTTGCAAAAACTCAGAATGGTGATTCTGGATTCTTCTATGTAATGAATGATATCTGATTGTTTAACGTGCATATTAACTTCCCATTAACATCACTGTAGCTTCAGTAAACTAGGCAAATTTTAGTATCTGGCCTTGAGACCTACTAAACTGGGCTGGCTGAGGTTAAAAAATCATGTCTTCAACTGGAAGTGAAAGCTGTTGTTGTGCCTGTCCTTATAGCTTGTCTTCATACCTCCATGTTGTTTTACTGTCATATTTTGTCTTCTGTGTACACCCTGAGTGAATAATTTGGGAGGTTCCTTTGAGTTTAGACAGTGTTTCATCACCTTATTAATTTATGTCTGCATGAATTGTAATTAGCTGGTCATCAAAATTCTGCTCAGCCATACATTGATTATGTATATGCATATCTTCGGATTTTATTTGTAAAGTGATAATTTCTGAATTGAGAACATACTGACACTTATGAGTAATCACTGGGCTCCAGTTCAGCACTCCATCTGTATTCAGCAAAACACTTAAGCATATGCTTAATTTTAACTTTAGCTCAGGTAAGAATGCAATTGCCTCCATCCAAATTCAGCATAGCATTTTAAGTATGTGCCTAACTTTAAGCATATCCTTAAATCCTACTAAAGCTAAAATCAAACACATCCTTAAGTGTCTTCATGAATATGGATAACTACTGAATGAGGTTTAATGAAATGAACTCTGTTGGCCATTAAATAACAAGAAATGCCTGGCCATGATTTCATTAATGTCCTACAGGCAGAGAAAATATTACAGAGAAATAAAACAATCTATTTGTGCCTTGAAATTCTAAAAGCTAAGCTGTGTACTGCTGAAGATAAAGTATTTTATAAACTGTGGGGGGTCTTCCTATCCCTTAAAGAAGTCTGTATCAGTTGGAAATCAAGACTTCATTCTCAGTGTTTCATTAAGTTCAAAATGTTCAATAAAATCCTATTTCATGCTTTAAACAAGCCATTTCAGATAATGTATCTAAATCTGTTTAAAATTACAAATTATAATGAGAGTGCAACTGGTCACAGAAACTTACAAAGAAAATGAGTACAGGTAGTAAGGATGTTACAGCTTTCAGCATATTTTCTATGGTTTTGTTGTATTTTCAGTGCTGAAGTGTTTGATTCACATCACCATTTTTTGTTTCAGTCCATTTTCACTTTTGCTGCTTCCAACCTCTACAATCCTTCTGCACTATTTATGTGAAAAGGTCTGCATTTTTTTTTCTTCAGATCCTCTCCTATTGCAGTTCATGAAGTCTTTCAACAGTAGGCTGTTAATCCTTTGCAGATTAATATGATTTCAGTGATAATCCTTTCATTTGTTGAATTTTTAAGACATATAATCATTAAAGAAAATGCTTGACAGATTTTCCATTAAAGTAGTACAAAGCAGGTGGTATGCCTTTAATGTATGTGGGTAGCACTTTATGTTGTTCATTTATAAAACTAAATCTGTGGGTGAAGCAAATAAGTCTAGGGTTAGTTATTAGTCTGTTCCCTTTGGTATTACAGTTAAAATCCAGCCAAGGAAAAGAATTATTCAGGGGTTTGCAGACAAACCAGGGTTAGAATATCTGTTTGAGTACTCTTTTCGCAACTCCACTACTACTTTTCATATGGAGTAAGGGTCAGTTTAGGTTCTGGCCTGATACTGTAAAGCAACAAATTCAATATATGGAGAAAAAGCAGGGTATAATTTGACACGTGAGATTTGCCTTCAGGTAGACCTTAGGATGTAAATGATATACAGGAGTTATTCCAGCTCTCTGTACAAGGCTGATTCTTGTTTTCATGTAAGTTAAACATATGACTGAAATACTCTTCCCCAGATGGAACTGAAGTCTGTGATTATCTCACAATAACGGCACACATAAATCTCTTGCCATAGGGTTTCTTGTTTGCTGTTGATTCCCAGCTCACTGTCCATGCCTGTTCTCTTGATCCAAATTCCTTACCATCTTTTTTGTCTTCTTTTTCCTCTGATACTTCCTGCATTGACTTATTTCTCATTTTTCTATTCTTTCATGCATACTGATGAAAAGATAGGAAGAGAAGGCATGGGTAGTGAAATACAGTGATACTGACTACATTACACATTTTAGTTAAGATCTCAGAAGCAGTGCTTCAAAGTTAATATACAAACAGCAGAAATTCTTTTAGCTAGAGATCTGAAAAACATTCAAAGTTTATTAAAACCTCTGTTTAAAAAAATATATAGTAAGTGTTGCCTATCATATAAGCTTAATTTTTGCTTTTATATACTGGAAACTCATAGATACTTTAGGCAGGAAGGAAAGGAAGCAGACACCACAACTCTTTAAGAAAATCAGGTCCTGAACTTGGCAAACCTTTAGCTGATTTTGTCACATATTTGCAGCTTTAAAATGATTTGGCCTTTGCAACAGCCAAAATAAGTGTCCTTTAATCACTTCCAACCTATTAACAGATGGGCAAACAGCTTTTATAAATGGGGCATACAAAATACTCCAGTATCAGCCAAAACTAATTAGTAGCATTATCTGAACAGAAATTTGTAAGTGATGGAATATATATTAATTCAGATAAACTGTTTGATAGAAATTCCTTTTCAGACATCATGCTTAGTATTTGTTCTGTTCTAATATGTTCTAAACACTTATTTAATAAAACCCACTTTTTTCTTTTTTTCCCTGCTAGCTATTTTCTTCTATTAAAACAACAAATTTTCATGTAAAAGTAATCATTACAGATAGTGTAACTGAGAGAAATCATGTTAAGCAAGAGGTAGTTCAGTGTGCATTTTTTGTGGCATATAAGAGAAAGATCAGTGTAACCTGAATACAACCTTAAAATAAATTAATCTTTAAGAACAGCACAAAATATTGATATAAGACATTATTTATACAGCAGTGCCAGAGCATATTAGATATATCTGTACACAGCACTATTAATCAGAATATGTAAATTGCATGAAATTAAATTGCGTTTATAAAAAAAAATTGCCCCATGTATAATTCAGTAGGAAGAGCCATTCAGTGCATTACCATCAGATCTGCAGCATGAATTTGATTTTACAAAGACATCTGTAGTGCAGACAGCTGCTGTACCTAAGTGAGGATTTGACTGTACACTCCATCTTTCAAAAAGCCACTTGTCCATATCTTTCATATCATTTTTATTATCATGGATCTAAGAAAGAATGTAATGGTTACAAAATCAGAGTTGTTCTGAAACACGCTTTCATATAAAAATAAATAAATAAATTTGTTAAAGGCCAGGCTGGACAGGACTTTGAGCAACCTGGTCTAGTGGAAGGTGTCCCTGCCTGTGACAAGGGGGTTGAAACTAGATGAGCTTTAAGGTCCCTTCCAACCCAAGTCATTCTATGATTCATTTTAGGAAGACTTTCTCTCCTTCCACCCAAGTGCCCCGCCTTCCCCAAATAACCTATGTCTACCTCAACTTACGTAGTGATTTAGGGATTTTGCTTGAAAAGTCTTAACTATACCTGGAATCTGAAAGAAATGTGGAAAAAAAAAAAAAAGTTAAGAAAACATTTCAAACTTTTCTTCCTGTAAGATAGCACATTGGGAGCTGCCTTCCCAAGCAACATAAGCAATTGTCTGTGATAAACTTTTTCTCAAAATCTGGGAAAAAAAAAAAAAAAAATCTACGGAGATACTGTGTATATTCTATATGCCCATGTATCTAATAAATCAGGTAGTTCCCTTCCTGTCCATCTCACATAATGTTCCTTGGTCTTCAGAGATGGTGGATTTGATCAGTTCAGAGATGCAACTTTTGGCACATTCTCATGTCTCCAAGTAGATAGGCATTACTTGCAAACTGGCTAGATCTATCTAGAAGCACTTATGTTGGTAAGTCAAGTCCACTCAGGGTATTTTTTTGCAACCTGTGAAACTGTAAATTCTTTGAAACCCTATGAGCAAATTAAAATGCTGCTGTTCTTTGATAGAATCTCTGTGAAAAGTAATAAATGCACAGTTTCTTCTGGTGTGGAACTGAATTAAGCTGGTAGAGGGTTCACTGCTTTGTTCAGTGGGAAAGGTTAGAGGGTGCATGAAGTTATAAGTGAGTGGTGAAATTGTGGTCCCATGCTGTGAGGTTTTATGAAATACCTGAAAGATTTTTTAGCCAGTAGAGAGCAAGATTGATGGAACAGATTTGTCTTTGTGGCATAGAGTGGAATGATGAATAAGTCCAAATGATATTTTTTAAATATAAGAAGATGGTCTGATGAAAAATCCTGCAGGCTCTTGGTTAGAGGGAGAAAGTGCTACAGGATACCAGAAAATAATCAGTTTGTAATTAATAATCTAAGTTATTTTGTTTAAAAACCCCCAATATATTATGACCTAAAAACCAGCCAACCAAACAAAAACAAGACAAAAAAAAGAAGGCAAAAAACAAGATGTGAGAAATACTCATCTCAATTTTTCAAGCATTTTATCTGACTAGCACCTTGCTTAATTAAGATCAAGCATCAAAAAACATTTTCCTCTCAATTCTATGGTATTTCAAGCAGATTGGTTTAGTCTTGGCACAATCTGGATGTGGTAAGTAAAATTACAACTGACTTTACAGCAGACAGCTACTTATGACCTGAACTATACAATTACTATTTCTATTCACAATTATACATTCAGAGAAAAAGAAAGCTCTAAATATGGTGGATGAAAAATACTCAGCTACATTTTAAATTTCTGCCAGTTACACTGCTTGAAATGCAAAATCTAGCATTTTGATTATTCATCATAAAGATTTTGATAATTTCCTCAGCGTGGGACATAGTGAAGTAATCATATAGGGGGACTGGAAAGATGGAACTTTGGAGAGTTCCTTTCTACTCATCTGTATTAAGACCAAGTTGAAAGCTGTCAGGGGTTTAAAATTGCTTTGAGTGGTTTTACTGTAGCAAATACATGTACAACAATTCAGGTTTTGAATATCTTGGCTTTTCTGGTGTTTTTGCTATCTTGTTTTGACAGGAAAATCTAATACAGTATTTCCAGGTGTGTTCTTTTGAAAAGGAATGGTTTCAATACATTCCTATGTTCTTGTAAAATCTTTTTTGTTTTTTTGGGGGTGGGGGGGAGTTTCCTGGCAATTATAATCAGTACATATTAAGAAAATCAATGGAAGTTAGTATTCAGATAGAAGACACTTAAAGGTTTCAATGTGTTTATCTGCTGTAGTTTGTATTACCAGTTCCATTGTAGGAGTTGCTAGGCAAGTTATATTTTTAGGCTTATTCAAATTAATTTTTTTGAAATAGCGTATTTTCACACAAAATATGACTTTCTGTGTTCTCCATTTTGTAAAAAACCTGTACAGTTGAATAGGAATCCAAAATGTTAGCAATGTTGAAAATAATAACTTAATCCTTACGGTTTACAAAGCCATGGGCATTGTGCAGATCTATGCAGCTGCAGCAGAAGAGCTGGCAAGCAGATTTGGATGCTAATTCTGTAATTGTAGATGGTAAATGACCAACAGTTCTTTTTCAGTCTTTTCAAGCTATTTATCTAAATGAAAGGATTCTACGTGATTCTGTAATTATTTTAGGTGCATATTACAATTTGTCTTCTAGAATTTTGATATATAGTTCAGGCATTTGTCCACCAAACTGAAAAGTTAATATTCTGTACTTTGATTCCTAGTGACAAACACTTTAACCTTCAAACTCAGAAGAAAAATGTAACTCACCTGGAAGTCTGAAGCTTCTTGCGATTGTAGATAGCATCCTAATGGTAGAAGAGTGCTTAAAGCAATCTTTTGCATTCAAAGATATGTAAAAGGGTGGCTTGAACACAGGGCGCTCATGAGAGTAAAGATTGAGGTAATGTCTTGAATGCTTAATCCATGTACCACTTATATTCCAGTAGTGTAAGGATTCTTTATTATTATTATTTTCTATAAAAATTTCTTCACAGAGAGGGTAACCAGGTATTAAAGCAGGCTTCCCAGGGAAGTGGTGGGATCACCATCTCTGGATGTGTTAAAAAAATATGTAGATGAGACCCTCAGTGATACGGTTTAGTGATGGTCTTGGAAGTCCTGGAGTGATCATTGGACATGATGATCTTGAAGGTCTTTTCCAACCTAGTTGATTCTATGATTCTAATTCCATGCTCAGCTAGTCTGTTAGGGCTATTCTGCACCTTCAAGGTTAGGGAGAATTCAGTGATAGTGAGTGCTCTGCTGGGACCTGTTTGCATCACTTGACCTCAAGAAAGCTCTCTATTAGTTTCTAGAAGAGAATGGCCTGTGTGACATTCGATCCTTCTGCCTTCAGAGAGTCTTGATGTATATGCATATTGTACTGTTAATCCTGGGGCTTGCAGTTTTTCAGGTAGAGAAACAGGCTGTAACTAACAGGCTGTTTATTGCACTCTTCTCCACTCTGTTTTAAGCTTCAATTACTGGGGAAAAAAAAAAAAATCATGGGCTCTATATTATAATTACTGCTTTTCATGTTTCTCATCTAGTATGGCTAAATGAAATGCCAGTTCCTGAGAAATGACATACTAAAATGCTGTAATATGCATTGTCTTCTATCTCAGAGTTTATACAAAGTTAAAAGAGCTTATGCACATTTCAGGTTGAGTGTTAATGGAGGCTGCATAACTTCAGTAAATATATAACTATTTCCTGGTGATGTCTAAGCCTCCTATCTAAGAAGCAGACGGAGCCTTGGGTGACATGGTAGTGTGAGGTGTCCCTGCCCATGGCAGGGAGGTTGGAACGAGATGATTTTAAGGTCCTTTCCAACCCTAACTATTCTATGATTCTATGAAGTATACCATAAGAAAACTTGCACCTAATTCAAATAAGTGGGTCAAGTAGGAACTAAGTCGTCCATTAAATAATCTATTTTATTAGTTTTCCAGAATCCTAAAATAGGGTAATAAAAATCAAGTCATATTATTTGGTAATCATCAACCTTTACAAAATATTCCTTCTCTTTATGTGCTGGAGGAGAGGAAGTTTTTGTCACTCATATAATTAATGATGAGGTGGGGCAGCATTTCTTGATGTCTACTCCTGGGCTGTAGAAAACAAATATTTATTTTTCCTCCCAAGGAAATTCTTTAAATCAAAAAAATGAATGTTGAACACAGAGTTTCTCCCCTTGTCAAGTTTCACTGCTTCACTTTTCCTCCGCTGAGATACAGAGCCTTGTCTTTCACCCAGGATTCTGGTGATGCGCAGATAGTATTTCACATAGTTCCTGATCTACTGTTGTAATTTGTGATAAAATGTGTTTATCCCAAAATAGTTTTATCCAATCACCTTTGGGAAGGATAATCCCTTATCAGCACTGTAGAGTAATTGTTTCTATGTATCTGTCTGTATGAATTTACAGCAATGGAATTTGTTCTTGCTTTTTTTTTAAGATTTTCTCACAGCTTTTAGTTCCACCTCCTCATTTGTTTATTTAGTCACCTTTCACTTCTTTTGTACAGTAGTGAAAGTGAAACATACTTGTAATTACAGTCTACGGGTCAGTCATGGACCATCCCTATTAGCAATTGTAAGGTACTACTGTAAAATGATAGCCTGCATTAATATCGAGCTGGTGTTTTGCATCTCTCTACACCACTTTGGTATTTTGAAGAGGACCAGATGGACAAGACAAAATGTAAGTAATCCCATTTTTCAATATAATTGTCTTTTATTTTAATTTCAGTGGTCTGTGTATTCCTAAGAAATATTCCATGTCTGCAACACAATTATTTAAAAATCTGTGGTGCAAGGAAGATTTTGTGTCTCCATATGCACAGCTGCATTTCTAAGATGTCATTCTGCAACTGCAGAACTATAGGATTTAGCTTGAAGAAAGACATTCTCCTGGTCACTTGATAAGGAGATTAATTGTTAGTTAAGTTGTTAACTGCTAAATGATTGGCAGTGTCACAAACTGTGAGGAAGAGAAGATTTGTAGTGAGATAGTAGGTGACAGAGTGCAAAACTGAGTGTCATCACAATTTTCTTAACACTTTATCCTTTTCATTCATTTTTGACAAGATTTTTTTTTCCTAGTATTATTGTCTTATTGTATTTTTGTGTTACTGTGTGGAAAATGAATAGCACTTAAATATCTCCCATAAAGAAATAAATACCTTGAACTGTTAGAGAGCCTCTTTAAAGAGGATCCTTCTGCAGATTTTTTTTGAGCAATCCATGTATTATCCATTATTTTATTCATGGAACTACTTTTTTATACCTGCTTTTGTTTCCCCTGTTTCCTCATCAGTTTGATGGCTCACTGTACAGTTAAGCAAGAGCAGTAGATACGTATTCAGCTGTATGGTAGAAAATTCACGGACACGCACAATAGAATAAACAACAATGGTCAGGAGAAGCATAAATGGCAATATCTTGAAGGCGTAATCAAGGAGGCACAGGCACAAAGGCTGCTTCTCCTGATACATAAGCAGAGCAGTGCTGAAAGAAGAGGAAATAGTTCTCTAATACCAAAACTACCTGTTCCTTAGCTCCAGATGCTCTACTCACTCCCTTCTGCTTTCTTCTGAATGTTTCTATTTGTGTAGTCCGTATCACCACAAGGATTATATGAAGATATTAAGGAAATAAAAAACAGTTTAGACTGCAAAATTTAATCTAAAGTTCCTTTTTGTCTGATCCATTGCCCTTCAAAATCCTTTTCCAGAGTAAGAGGTGGCCATCTCATCACAGAGGGTATTTGAGATTAGATGAGTGTGTACACTAGAAAATAGCTTTCCTCATGGAAAAAAGCTTAGAAAAAGAGGATTAGTATGAGTTTTCAACCATGCATCAAAATGTGATACTGCAAGTTGGTCTTATGTGACTATTTTTTGTTTAGTTTTCTTTTTCTTTTGAAATAGGCATTAGCATTGAAAAGAAAATAAAAATATATTACCCACTAAATACTGGGATTAGTCTCTAATTGATTCTTCTGCCTTTTGAGCTTGATATGTATTAATTGCTTATATCTTGATTCCCATTTTCATTCAGTCCTTTAATTCTGCACTCATAAAGCTTTATACTTCAGGAAAAAGTAGGATTGTAATACTTAATTTGAACATATTCAGTGGGTAGGCTTTGAGTCCCTTTTGACTGCCTTGCTAATGCAGATCATATAATCTGAAGATTCATGGCATAGTTTCAGTTTTGACTTCTAAATTCCATAATCAGGTCTTACATTACAAACATTGCATAAGAAAAAAAGGTATATAGATAAAATTTGATTTTCCCCATGTGTTAGGAAAAAAAAAAATCAATACAACCAATTAATTCCTAAAACATAACCCATAACATAAATCCTAAAAAGGTGCATTCTTATCCCAGGCTGCCTATCTCATAACATACTGTCTAATGATGGCTGACTGAAAAGTTTTTACTACTCTTCATACTGTAATGAAATGCTGGTTGATGGTTGAACCACTGAAGCTTTAATAGGAAGTCTTAAATTTATACCTTCAAAGTTTCTTTGTTTGTAGATGTGGTAAGATGTTGCTGCCCAATGTGTTGTCTTTTTTTGTTGTTTTATCTTAATAGTTTTCAAAGGTTAGGGTGCAAAGTCTGCCTTACAAGGCAAATGTGTTTTTCTGAAATGTTAAATTGACATTAATTCGCCCTACTTTGAAGTAAAATTGTGACTGATTAAGCCCTTCAAATCAAACTAGTCTCATCTTCCTTCTGGCTTTTCTTTTTCCCAGGGCAGTCAGTGGAGGAGCCTGCAATGCTCTGCTGTCAGTGTAGAGCAGCAGCAGCAACTCCTTGGTGAGACTTATGGAGACAGCCTCTTCAGCCACCTCACAAGTTGAGATGGGAGATGCCACTTGCAGTCTCTCCTCTAGCACTTTAGTAGCACACTTTTGGTTTCTACTGACATACATAGGTGCTATGAACCAAAGCTGGTCTAAACATGAATTTATATTACCTCTGTGGCTTCCTAACTTTGACAGTCATCACAACTGGCTGGTTCTTGCAGACAGTGATCTTCTTTGGAGGTTACAGTGCATTTATACATAAAAGCAATTTGAAATAACTCTTTTAAAATATAACTTTATTTAATGAGAGAAACCCCTGTTTAATTGGTGCTGTTGGTTCATTAATAATCTACATGGGGTTTCTTTTTATCATAATTTTTCATATATGTTCTTCCATACATGCAGCTCTGTTCAAGCTGCATCTTTGAGAATGTGGTCTCTTTGAGTGGCTAACCAAGCATCATACTTGCACATTATCTGCTTCTCAGTGTTGGCTCCTAGTAAATGCAATTAATTTCTCATGGAAAATTGTGCATTATATGTCATTTAGGTCACATTCCTAAGACAGTGTGAATAAGACCAGGTATTTTTAGTCGTTTGCTCCATCCCCATCACTATGGTAACAGGAGATTTTGTGACTGTGAGACAGATTTCTATCTTATATCCTAGATTTGGGAGACTATTGCTACTTTTCACTGTGTTCACAGACAGACTAGGAAAGGTTCAAGCTTCCCTACTCATTATTTAATTTATTTCGAGTCTCTTAGCTATGAAGTGTTATCAAAGCTTGTTCAGCCATTTGAGGCAGTGTGTAGGCTTTTTACTCACTTTGAGTTCAAAACTCCCAAATTATGAACGTGTAAATGATGAATAATTGCTGAAACATGGAGATGTGCCTGTGTCTAAAGGGCACCCATAAAATGATTTTTAACGGGGACATATTTTAAATAAATGGCACTTATCTGTAAAGTGCCTTCTCTTTTTCACTTTTATAATACAAATGTCATTATTTCTGAAGATAAGTTATTAACAGAGTATAACCTTGCTAAATAGCCTGGGAGAGATGCTGCAACTGGTTGAATGTTTTGCACTGCTGAATGCTCATTTGATGTAACTGTCTTCTGTGCCAGTGCAAAGCATCCCGTACTATGAGACTACCTATGCAAGAATGAAGAGATAAGGGAAGAGGGGAATATGTGTCTGAGCAGGAGCTATACTGATCTTTTTTGAGTGAACATTGCATCCTGTATGACCATGTGACTGATTAAGGTTAAAACAAGAAAAGGGACCCTGGCCTTGTGGGTCTGAGCACAGGGGAAAAAAAAGATTCAGGTTTTCTCATCGGAACTTTCCCATCTCATACTGTTACTGTTGTCTTTTTTATTTTTTTTAATGAATCTTAACACTGCTGAAAAACAGGGCCTGAGAAAATAAATGTCACTTTTCCATTTTCAGTAATGAAATGATAAATACTGTCTTTGGTAACAGTAGTTTAGGCAGGAAAAGCTTGAAGAGTTTTTATTTTACATGTTCCCTTGAGAGTTTTAATTACATCAGTCATACATAACCACAAATCTGATTTGTATGGGATCTGCTTATTTGATGTAAAGGTTAGACTCTGAATATAAAATAGTAAAACTATTAGAATAAAACAAGAATATTTGTAGAAAATGCTAATATTCATCATTATATAACAAAGAGCTTGCTGTCAAAATAGGAAAGAAGGAAGGCTGACTGTTAAAAATACCTACAAAATGTAAGTTAGAAATATTAGGTAGAATAGAAAAAAAAAAAAAGGAATATATGGAAGGCTACTAGACACTGTTTCGAGTCTATGTGTTTATACAAGCAAAGCTAATGCAATCATTTGACCAAAGAAGCCTATAGTGTCAGGGACTAAAGACAACATTGGTACCTGGAGTGGACTGGAGTGCTGAATGGAGGCTTACATAGAAAAAAACCAAATATGTTTATGATTTCCTTTTAAAATCTGCTTTTTAACTTCTGGGGAACAAGGGACCTTCCTTTAGGTCAAATGAGTTTAACCACCGATGATTTTCTAGGTGTAACTATATGTATCTTGTTCCACGGCAGTGTGTGGAGAAATCAGCAGCTGTGTTACTAGCTAACACATTGCTCATTGGGGAGTTAGGGACTCACTAGAGATAACTGAATGGTTTTCTATCAGTGGTGAGGTTTAGCTGTTTTTTTCAAGAAAAAGCCAATTAAAATTAAGCTCATAGTGCAGTGATTTTTAGATTTCATACACAAGTAATAATGCTATTTCATTATATTTCAAACCAATGGCAGTGCTGCTACTTCAGTCTGTTATTGAAAAGCAGGATGCCATGTACTATGCAGTCAGGAGAAAACCTCAGTGCAACACTGCTGTACTTTGAATAAAATAGGAAAAATAGAGGTAATGAACCAATGAATCTTGGCCATATGCTTTGAACCGTCTATTGAAATTATACCAAAATGTTATGAGAAATATGTCTTTAAATATTCTTCAGCAAGTATTGTAGCCTATGTTTAAATATATTTTCTGTGATGATTCAAAGTGCTGCAGGTTCTATTCAGGTTAATATTTACGTGAGTTCAGAGGAACTATGCACGCGTGTATGTTAGATACTGGGGCTGCTAGTTATTTGGTTCTAGATTTGCTGAGGACTCCAGCAGTAGTATCTTGTTATTTAATGTATTCTACAGTCAGTGGAATTATTACTAGTAATGCTGGTTGAGGCTGGTTTAGGTAAATAGTTGTGAACTGATCCTGATATCTGTTGTTAAGACAAACTGTTCACAGTTGCAGCATCCTGATTATTGGAGTATTTTCAAATAAAATGTAAACACAGTAAGGATTTTCTCTGCAATTGGCCCTTCTGAGCTGCCTCTACTAAAAACCAGATTTTCCATCTTCATATTTGTGATCTTGATAACTAGTCTTGTATTTATACAAAATATGCAGTGTTTAGGTTAAGGATATTAAATACCACATATTCTACTTGAATTTGAATCATTGCCTATAAGCCATCTCAATTTATATCAGCCTTGCCTCATTGCTGATTGTTCTGAATTTGCAGGGAGACAGTAAACCATCTCTTCATTTAAGTACAGAAGTGTCCAGAATTTTCATATATTTAAATATTCATATGTGTGTAAAAGGTGAGGGGCTTTTTTACAGAAGCTTTTAGGTTGCAGACTGATCTGGCTTGATTTGAAACAAGTGACAGTGAAAAACAATGAACTCTAACAAACATGTCAAAGCAATTTGTCTTCATTAAAGTCAATGCCAATTCCCTTTCAAGCTGTGGACAGGGAGGGGAGATACAGAAGGTCCCTGGGATGTGCTTCCTTGCATGAAGCTAATAGAGGGTAGAAGAGCAGTCGCACGCTGCCCTTGTCACAACCTGTGGTTCAGAGCTTGACTCATGCTGAACCTTCATAATTTTTCAGTCCCACTGGTCTGTTCCATGATAACAGGTGCCTGTTACTGGGGATTTTGGAAAGCTCTTTTGTTTTTGGAGGTTCAGCTCAGAAACGGCATTGTCTGACTGAAGCTTTCCTCAACATACCCTGCAGTTATTTTCTCCCTCAATTCTTCCTTACTGGGGTTCATATTTGTGACATCTTATGCATACATTTTTAGATATAAGCAACAGTAATAGCAATTATTGTTGCAGTCATGCCAGAAAAGCCTTATTTATAGAGCAGGACCCTTCTGTGTTGAGTACCCTACACATTCTGAAGAAAAATATGCTTTCTGCTTCACTGATGGGAAATTGCCTCCTAAACCTGTTTATTTTTCATTAAACAAAATCTTACAGTAAAAACAACAGGAAGCTGTGAGTACTGTAATAGGAAGAAAGGTGTAATAGCTCTCACACATCTGGCAGACACAATACTCCAGAGTTTCTTTCGTTGTACTGTTGGTTTAATAATGTTCTCCATACCTATGTAGTAATGAGCCTTGAGGCATATGTAGGCTATCAGTATGATCATTTAAGCCAAATATAACATCAAGGAATTTGAATTGCACTGTGGAAGAACTCTACAAGAGTGTTAGTGATAATGAATAGATGCATTAATAAAAAGTCTTAATAGAGCAGTTGCAAATCTTTACATTTCCTACATAACTGTTGCTGGGTCAAGGCTAAATGCAGATCTGATCTAATGATCTCTTCAGGTCTTGCAGACTGTGTGTCATTCACTATCAACTACAGCAAAAGGAAAAGAAAAAGTGTAGTATACGCCTCTCCCTGATTGCTGATTCTCTTCACAAAGAATTATAGATTAATATGAGTTTAAAAGGTTAAAAAACTCCCACACTGTTCAGTATGTTTGTCAACAAACAGGCAAGGATCCCTGCTGCATCCAAAAGTTATGTAATCAATGTTTGTCCGTAAACATCCTTTCTAACCTACCGCATATATACAAACACACCCCTGTGTTTCTGTTTTCATTTTTTCCTTTTAAAGGAAGGTAAATTCAATACTTAAGAACTTGATTTGCTTGAGCGTTTTTCTGTTAGCATATCATCAGTATGCTCCTCCTAGTGTTGGCAAATCAGAACAGGAAATTCAATTTGGCTTACCTACATAGCCCAGAGTACCCTAGGCCAGCCACCAGGCTTGTTTTAACATGGCTAAAATGTTAATTTTTGACATTAATAATAATGCAGGACCTCTTTATAGATTTATTAAGACGTTTTGATGGTAATAGAGTTAAGACCTAAACAAGCAAAAAATGTCCTACTTAGTTGGTGAAGAGAGTTTTTGCAAGTCTGTACGCTTTGCATCACATTTAGAATTATTCTAAAAACCTACTTTGGAACAACAATACGACTATCTGAGAAGTGAATTTCCTCTTTAAAATTCTCCGTTGCTACAGTGTCTGCAGAATAGTTGACAACAGTTAAACTAGTAGTATGCTGACACTGCTGCCTGTCATCCAGACTGATACTGTCTTATTTATATTCTTCGGTCTTGTCTCTTCTTATACCTAAGCTATAAAATCTTGGACTGCCTTTTTCTTCCGTGTTAGAATCTGGCACTGAGGGTCTTGTTCTGTGCCTAGGGCTCTTGAGCACTCTCCTAATACTAATAGATTGTACAAATGCTGAATTGTCAAATTTGCTTTAAATAATTGGGGAATTTTTAAATTTAAATGATGGAACTTAACTACACCCATACAGGCAGAGTACAAGTCCTTATGTTTGACTAGTTTTCTATGTCAGCTGTGCCTCTCTACCCCCAGATACAATACCACAGTGAATCCAGTGGCAGGTTAAGAGTGGAAGTATGACATGATTGCAGTAGTTATCCATTAGTATATGGCCAGTGTGGAACACAGAGCAGTATTTATGCTGGTCTGACTTCTGGGACCAGCTGGCTGAAGATTAAGGAGAGAAAGGACCTTCCCTGGGCCAGCATTTCTCACTGCAAGTGCTAATCTCAAATTTGTGGGATGTAACCTCTTGACTGAAGTTTAGGATGTTTTTTTCCCTGTTTTATCTAATGACACCATTTAGGAACATTGCAGTAGAGTAGCTTGATCAAGTTGCCCATCTTCTCTTTCAGCTCTTCGGCTTGTATCCTGCCTGGAAAAACAA
Organism: Cacatua alba; assembly: GCA_024361745.1. Classification (NCBI taxonomy): domain Eukaryota; kingdom Metazoa; phylum Chordata; class Aves; order Psittaciformes; family Cacatuidae; genus Cacatua; species Cacatua alba. The sequence goes on from JANEMJ010203282.1 coordinate 16,939, forward strand.
TTTCATCAGACCACATCCCTTTCCACCCAGAAATTTGTGTTTTCATTAGTGTCACTACAGGGGATTTTTATTTTTATATAAAAAATAGTGTCTCAGTTAGCTTATACATTTCATGCAATATTATCAAGTGCAATTAATTCTCTTGATATAACAGAACACACATTTTAAAGCCTTTTTAAATAAGTAATTTAGCATGTGTGCCATACTGAAATGGTTAACAACTACAGTGCTGCTATGTTTATTCTGAATTTGCAGACTCTGTATCTAGGAGATTTTTCCAAGTCATCAATTGGTACATGTAGGCACTCCCTGTTTCATTATTGTGGACAAACATGAAAGAATTGTAGCAGTGTTCACTCACTGATTTGTCTTTAGCTTTTCCTCATCTGTCTCTGACTTCAAGTTTTCTCTTTGCTGTGGCTAGATCTCTATTTACTTGTTGAAATCTCTGACTATTGGTGTGTTAGTATCCACATGAAATGAAAAATGAAGTGCCTTCCATTAAGGGAACTCATAAAGTTCACTTGTGTCTTAATGTCATTAGCTTTTTAAACTTTTTTCATGTAGAATTTGACTTGAGTTCCTTAATTGGATGAACTGCTCTTGAAGGCCCACCACTACCAGTGGAGCAGGTTCATCACCTCATATCCTTGTATGCCAGCATATTTGCTAAAGCATCTCAGGATGACATTTGCTGATTTTGCAATTGTTAACTGCTGTTCTATTTGTTGTCCTCTACAGCACATGTCTTTACAGATGCCTAGACAGGTTCCTTCATTTATGAGCATTAGATTATTTCTTTCTCAGTTTACTACTTTGCACTTTATTGAATTTATCTTTTTGACTCTGAGCCATTTCTCCAATTTATCAACGTAATTTTTAGTTTGCCTGCTTTCTTGTAAAATGCTTGTAACTGCTTCCTGCACAGTGTCACCTACAAGCTTTGTAAGTGTCTTCTCTATTCCATTATCTTCATAGTAATTAATGTAAATATTGAGTAGAACCAGACTCTGGACAAACCTCTCTATGACCTCACTTTATACTTCATCTCAGTTTTGACAGAAAAGTATTTATCTAACCTTTGAGTAGAATATTCTGATCCCTAAAAAGAAAAAAAAAAAAGAGTCAGCAGAAAATATGAGCTTAAAGATTAGGTAGCTATTAAGAGATTCACAAATTCTAGCATAGAATAGCAGTATGTGGAAGAGAAATTAAATGCTCACCATTTATTGCTACAAATATGTCTTTTACATGATTTAAGAAAGTTTACTCTCTAAGAATACATGAAAAGTTACATCATTGCAATATTCCTGGTCAGAAAGATATAGATTAGGTTTAGAAGTTCAAAGAACTTGCTGTCTGTGAGGAGATGGACCATTGATTTAACTATCACCCCTATAAGACATATATTATAATATTTATGATATATTTTAGTACACGACATCTATATGGATATGTGGGTGTAACTATAGGGCATATAGATTATATTAAAGTTGAACACTCGCATGACATATATAAAATAAAAAAGATCTATATCCAGTAAACAGAAATCTTGCCAAACCCCATACTTCAAGATCTCTTGACAGGGCAATGACTTTAAAGAGTTTAAACATCTTATTTGATATCTATGAAGGTAGAATCATTCTAATATCCATTTTATGTATTAGTTCATGGATTGTGTTAGAGTTCCATCTTTTTTTTTCTTTTATCCATACTTTAAAGGCAAAATAATTTTTCCAATGCTGCACAGCTATGAAAAATGTAATAAAAGAGCACTATAGCTATGTGAATTCTATCATTTAGGCATTCTGTGTATCAAGACATCACAAGACGTTTGTTTCCTTTTGGATTATGATCTTTTTGCATTCGGTTGTTATAACTCTATATGAAGTAGTATTTCTTGATCTAATGAGTAATTAGATTTTTTTCCTCTAAATTACCTTTTGCATTCTATTCAGTAGAAGGATTAAATACTGGTCTGGCTATCAAGTGTTACATCTGCTCAATCAAAGCTGACACAAAATATCCCCTTTAACCCTATAACTTTCCTGCAGAATTACCAGTCCTTCTACCAGCATGTGATTTGGCTATCAATGTTTGTGTTTCTCCTAAAGAAAACAGACTTGGTTGTAAGTTTTGGTGATGAGCAACTTCTTGGTTTTCTGTTATTTGGCTTGCTGGGATTACCTTGGTCTCAGTTCTGTTATTCTACCTGAAGTTGAGTTTTAGTGTAGTATTAATAAAGTTATCTTGCAAGAAGCTATGCTTCCGCAGTGGGGATCGTGACCATCATTGTTGCAGTTCTCCTCTGGTTCATGAATTACTATTTTGATTTCTTGAAGTTGTACTGAATTACTTGTGCTATTTTCTTTTGAACTCATTGGTTGAAACTGCACCCCTTCCATTGTATGCCTTTTACGTAATGTTGTGATAACCATACGACTTCTTGAAACACAGCATCTAGAACATATGTGGAGGATAAGATCTAAGATGTCTCTCTGCTGTAGTTCAAGACAGCATCTAATAAATCTCTGTATGGTAGGTAACTGAATAACTGAATACATCAACAGGCTGCATTTTCTTAAAGAAAGTAATCAAAAGTGTCAGCTAAAAACTGCACTGAATATGTTTTTGCAACTTTGAGAACTATAAAAATTGATGGGTTTCTGCATTTGCATATTAATATTTTTTTAAAATTGAAAATTTAAAAAATATATTATTAATACCTATGTCTAGATTTCCTAGTTTCATGGTATATACAGTTTAATGCAGTGATGGATAAAATATCTGTAGCTCTTTTCTTAGAAAACATTCTGGACTAAATTATTAAGTCTCAAACAGATATTTCAAAGTGTGTTGTCTTCTACATATACAGACAGGCCCTCCCTTTTAGGGTTTAATCTAGAGGCCAATGGCATCAATAGAAAAACTGATTCAAATTAAGATCATCACTCCAAATAATTGGTTTTGGCCATAGATTCAGAGACATATGGGCAACTCTCATTTAAGTATTGGCATAATACTGTCACACTCAGTTAAATATTTGTGTGAAAGTAATTAAATAATTACTTAAGTCACTTATATCTTTTTTGAAGCTATTCATGGTATCAGATTAAATATGGTAGTATAATTAATGCAGTTATAAAGCTGCTTTTTCTTATTTTGTTTTTTCCAGTACTGAAAAGCTATTTGAATGTAACAGAAAGAGTCTAGATAAAAATCTAAGAATTAAAAATTAAGATTTTTATTAATGTCTTTATCCTGGAAGAAAAAGGAGCATGTGTGTTACACAGCATTGCTTATGGTCCATTCCATTAGATTGTGTGGAAAGAAATGCAGCAAACTCCCTGGAAAATGCTGATATTTTACAAAGATTTATCAATTTCATCAATGTTCTAGGTCATTGAGAAAATTGGCAATCTTTTATGAGAAAGCTTTTGGCAATATTCTGTTTTATTGATGGTTTAAGGACTGCTTTTTTCAAGAACTGGCTTCCAATAAGGAATCAGAAAATATTAGTAGGAACCACCCTGTTTTGGCTCTGTGGATCTAACAGGGTTAAGGGTATGTTTTTGTGTTATAGACACAAGTAAACGTTTGAAGTTGCATGATTAAAACAGAAATGGCATTTTTATTAATTCTGCTGTCTGTCATGGCATAATGTCTTTGTCACTTTAAAATAAAATTGCACCTGGGTAACAATTAAAAGTCATTTAGACTTTCACATCTTGATCCTATGCTTCCTGCAGTTGAAAACAAATCTTCTGCTGACAATGTTTTTACTTTCAGAAATGACCAGGAAGACACTGCTACGTGTAAACCTGTATTTCTTAAATATAAGCCACTGCATTTATATTGCCAATTTTATATGGAACATCTGTACATGGAAGAAGTGGGATTTTTCAACAGCTCATAGAGCTATGTATAGACTGTGTGACAGATTATGGTTTGGTACCCTTCAAAATTGTGGACCTTTGATCAGCTAGGGCTGAATTAGGCTTTTTGTCAAAGCACCAGGAAACAAAAAATGCTTATTACACTGGTTCTTCTTTACCTTTGAATGTGAAGGAGTTCAAGCAATACTTCATGCAGGGGAAATCTACACGTACATTTTCTGTTATAAATACATTGTCAATGATACCTTAACATAGCATCTCATTAAATATACTGGCCTCAGATATAATTACTGAAATGACAGGGAAAGGGAAAAGTGTACGAAGTGAGGTAACTATCCAGAATTATCTGACTATGAATCCTGATACGTAAATTGACATTTTGGCACAAAAAGTACAAATGTAAAATTTTGAACAAAAGTACAAATGATTAAAATTTCACAAAAACTACGATGCATGAAATTTCAGCCAAACAGTGGAAAATTTGGCATAGTAAATGTCAAATCTACTAGTAGATAAGTCTTCTGCCACCTTTAAATGTAGCAATTTCATTAAGGTTTATAGGATCACTGTTTATAACTTTGGCTCTATCAAATGCAAATGTTTCTAATTTATCTTCAGACTTCATCTGTGGCCTAAACAAATTCGAAGCCATATAGTTATCTCTTCAACCCAGTGTTTGTATATAGGAGGTAGTAAAGTACACAGAATTTTTATACTTATTTTTTTCTAGCTGGTGTAACTTCTCCATCCCTTTACATGAACATAAAATTGAGGTAGGTCTTTTCTTAAATATTCATAGGAAGTAATGGGCCATTGTGTCTTGTGGAAAATCAAAGATGGAGTAATATGTGTAATAGCTGTTTCCCTGACACAGAATTTGTCAATTGCCTTAGGAGATTGTCCTGGGTTCAGCAGTAGCATAGATCATCTGTGTTTTCCATTTGCCCCGTCTCTTAAGTATGTTGTCTCCTAGAAAGAATAACTTTCAGCTTGCATAGATTTCAAAATACTACATACTGTATGAAATATAAATATGTACAACTGGCTTAATAACCAAAAGCAGTTTAACCTGTCAGGCTATGAAAATGCCCTCAGTAGAATATGGTGAGCTTTGGGTGCTTTTACAGAACATTAAATACAAAATCATATTTTAAGATGTGGAGACCTCATAGCAGCCTTCCAATCTCTGAAGGGGGCCTACAAGGATGCCAGAGAGAGACTGTTAATCAGGGACTGTAGCAATAGGACAAGGGATAATGGGTTCAAACTTAAACAGGGAAAGTTCAGGTTAGATATGAGGAAGAAGTTCTTTACTGTAAGGGTGGTGAGGCACTGGAACGGGTTACCCAAGGAAGTTGTGAATGCTCCATCCCTGGCAGAGTTCAAGGCCAGATTGGACAGAGCCTTGGGTGATATGGTTTAGTGTGAGGTGTCTCTGCCCGTGTCAGGGGGGATGATCTTAAGGACCTTTCCAACCCAAACCATTCTACGATTCTGTGTAAGCCAGGGCCAGCATTAGGACTTGCTGTCTTAAAAAACAATGGCAAAGTTCTCTTCACTGTAATGGTAAATGATTAGGGCATAACACAGGAGGCTCAGAATTAGCTCCCATATGCCATCTAAATGTTCCCTGCCACCCTGCTGTCCTCAGTTAATTTTTATCAACATGGGAATTGAGGTTAATTTGTATGAACAAACAGCCAAAACTTTGAAATTCTGGTGTCTTTTCTTAGTTCGTGTCACCACCTGAGTGTTATTTAACATCTCTTTTTTCATATTTAATACTGGATAATACTCTGGAGGCCTCTTTAAAACAGCTATGTTCCCTTTGGCACTGAAATCCACTTACCTTAACTGACTTCTGTTATACTTCAACCTGATTCTCAGAGTCACAATGGTAATATTCATTTTAATGTCCCAATAGGCTCTTAGTATTCATCAGATATTTGATTTACATTTCTAATAAGGCTTATGGAATGCAAAAACATGAAACTCATACTCTGCCATGATTCAAACTACTGTCTCTTTCATTAACATTGTGAATTATTTCTCCAAAATAATTAAAATCTGTAATTGAATGTACTAGAATAATTTTGGAAAATTAGTTTAATTATTCCAGTGCTTCTATTTGGAAAGATCACATGATTTATAATAACAGAATAAGCAAATACAAGTTTACTCTCCCAGAGACATTTTGCTTGTTGTTTATTGTTTATAGTTACCTTTTAAGAAAACATATATACTTGAAATACTGTGACCTGAGAAGTTGTGGATGTCCCGTCCTGGGCAGTGCTCAAGGCCAGGTTGGATGGGGCTTTGAGCAACCTGGTCTAGTGGAAGGTGCTCCTGCCCTTCCACTAGCAGGGTGTTGGAACCAGATGATCTTTATGGCCCCTTCCAACCCAAACCATTCTGTGATTCTATGACTCTATGAAATGCATATGTGTGTTAAGCAACACAGTTTCAATTTGGATGAGTTGTACTCCATAATTCTAATGAATAATAAAATCGTATCAGAATTGCTTCAACAATTAATAGCTGTGTTCTCCCCTTTATGAATTTGGCTTTTTATATGCATACTGTAATATAGAAAATATTATTTAACTGAGCTTATTGTTGTATATTTAGCCACAGTCAAACTGAACACACAAATGAAGCAGCTATGCTATATGAAGAATTACTTAAACACCAGAAATCACTACGCCATGTACACAAAAAACAAAAGTTGAACTGAAATAACTAGGATGCATGGTAAGGATTAAAAATTCCTAGCATACCCGTAGTTTTGGAAGTATACTGCTGCTGTGTAAGCAACTACAAAGTCTTGCTAGGGTTTATCAGTGGCTTCCTGTGCAAGAATCTAAGGAGGTTTATCATTCATCAGAGGCATGACCAGAATATCTGAAAACTGGCCATAAATATCTGAACAGCATTTTCCTGCTGTTACTGCAACATACTGAGTTGTGGGAATGAATGGTGTTTTGACGATTATAAACATAGACGGGAAATGTATTGAAAAGAGCAGAAAAACTAGGCTAAGAGAAAACCAGCACTGGAAAATACATAGGAATATGTTCCTCCACTCCAGTGGAGTGGAGGAACAGGATGGGACACCAGTACAGTAATAAAAAGGCCAATATCTTAGTAACCTGAAAAAAAAAACATTTTCAAATTGTGGGGCTCTAACTGCCCCAGAGATCCCAGTCAGCTCTTTGGCATGATGCAAATGGTACCTTCTAGGGACTTGCCCCCAGCAATGGTTCTATCTACATTCTCTGAGTTATTGGACTGATGTGGTGTGGATAAACGTAGGGCATGCACAGCTATACCAATGCACTGCTCACGTCTAATTCTAGTTGTACAGAGGGGCTGTGGGTGAATAGCTTCCAGGCTGGTAATACTGCCATGCCTAGAAGCTAATTCCTCATAAGCTGCTGATTCCTGCTGTGTTAATCCCTTTATGACACATTTCTCTTGTGACGCACCCAGTACATCTCATTCACAACCAGCACTGATGCCTGGTTTTTTTTCATTTCACCATGATTTGAAGTGTTTAAACTTGTAAAATTGTAAATGTCTTATATGTGTGTTGCTTCAGGGGTTGTATTTTCTGCATGATGGAGTATCCTTTATAGCACTACGGGGCTAGCTCTTAAACCAGGACAATTCCACCATGTCAGCACATGTGTGGAACCTGGACTAATTAGCCTTGCTGAGAGATGTGGCTAATTAGTCCAGACTTAACACAAATCTCACCATGCTTTTGGGAGCTGAGCTAGTATTGCTGCATGGTAATATGTCAGCCTGCTAATCCATTCAGAGTTCTCTGTGGGATCTCTGAATGGACTGGGTCATCAGCTATGCCCTCAGATAGCTCCATTTTTGAGAGACCTTATGACATGTAAGCTCTTAGATTCTCACCAGGTTTAACTCAAAGAACTGACAAAGATGTCCAAGATGTTTGCCTTATTCTAATTTTTGTTTCCATATTCAGTCTGCCAACATTTCCTGTTCTTCAGTTCATGTCAGAGGCTCGTTTGCTCATCCAGACTCCTGAACTTTCTGTTCTTCTCTGTCTCACTGGCTTTGGCAGGTGGATCTTCAGTGGCAGAGTCCCTTTTCCAGTCCTAACAGGGCCACAGGCTCTGTGCAGTGTGTAGGGGACATAACTCGCTACTGCTCCTAGTTCTCATGTTTTGGCTTGATCATTGTGAAGCATCCGAGTGCTGAGACAGTGAGCTATGCACAGAGTCAACTGCTGGATCAGGCACCCACCACAGGTGTCCTTTAAAACGTCCTTCCCAAACCCCATATCAGGAAAAGTGGGATCAGATTTTTTTGTCTAAAGGCAGTGATCTTCCACAGTAGTGATATGAGAGGAAAGGGATAGAATCTGTATGATTCTACTTCATTTCAGTCTGTTTCAAAGCACTGGCTGGTATTTGTCACCTAACTTCACATGGTTTCCTATTTGGCTCCTGTAAACTTCATGAAATTGTTGCAGACTGGAGCATAGGAAAGACAAATTAAAGCCATGTGAGGGGAAGATGGGGGTCATAGTAGGAGAGGAATAGTAGTAGGCTATTTCCCTGTGTTCTTCCTTCCAGACAATGTTAAGTGGTTGAATTGCCTAGTGAATATCACTCTTTTCATTTGGCCTTATTCCATACATTTAACCAAACTAGATAGTGATTATTATTAATAAGTGAGATTATAATAGGTCTTATAAAAATACTGTTCCATGTAGAGGTTGCTGATTTAGCCCAAATAGAGCTATTACAACAGCTGTGAATAATAACTTTTTTCTGAAAGAAATGCTGGAGTTTGGACAGCTGGGGCTGTGTGTGTGCACTGGGGGCAGAAAGTAGCTTTTATTGTTGTCCTGTTATTTCAAGAAAGAAGATTATTGAGTAACCTAAGAATTCTTGGAGCTGTTTAGCACTTTCCCTGTTCATGCCAGCGAGAATCACACATTTAGTGCTAATGGGCAGAACGCAGCTTTATGACTTTGCCTGAATATTTTCCCTGAGATGACTTCCTTTACTAGTAAAATCATTGGCAGAACCCTTTCTGTTGGTTTTAATGAGAAAGGATTGGACCTTTAATAAGTATCACGGTCACGTTAAGCTTGGGGTTTGTTTTTTTAGCATCGTGCTTTTTAAGTGTTTTTAGTTACTGCCTGCAGTGTATACAGCTGTGAACTTGGATAATAAATAAGGATTATTTCTATGAAGAAACCTTTGGCAGCAATTTTTGCTTTGCTGAGGTAAGCTGTTAGTCATCTGCCACCAAAGGGTAATCAGCTAGATTTTAAATATTGCTGTGTCTTTCTACTTTTACTGTATTTTTGATTAGTCAATAAATACATGTTCAGTCTATTTCCAAAGCCCAGCAATCAGTATAGATGCTGAAAAGAAACAAACCAACAACAGCTAATTGTGAAGCTTTTGGTTGTTCTAAGAAAAAGTTGGGCTCACTTGGAAATTAGTGCAATGCGGTAAAGCGTCATTATAAAACCATCACAACCAAAAAATTATGTTGACAGGTGGCAAAATACATTCTTGAGACTGAATAGAATTGTTCACAGATAGTAAAAATAAAGTCAGAGAAACTGTACTCCCTGATACTAAGGGTGAATTTGAGCTTGGGTACCCTGCAGGCAAACACAGTTTGGATTCAAGAGCCTAAATTTAGGCTTCTAAGTCCATATTTAGGAACCTGACTGGTTTTCGGAAGGGCTTAATACCAAGTCAAGGAGACTGCCTTTTGTAATAAAGTAAATACAGAAATAATAGAGGAATCATAATTTTCTATTCTTGGTTTTTATGAAATAATTCAGAGCCAAACATACTTACCTTCCTAACTCTTCCTCCTGAATCCCCAAAGAAAAAGTGCTGAAGAAATCTAAGAAAAAGTAGTAACAAAATGCACTGTGTAAATGGAATTGTTTGGCATACTGAATAAATAAAAATGGCAATGGCCTGACATGGTTAAAAAACAATAGATATAGTCTGGCTTGCAGGTAGAGATCAAGGAAATTAGCTGTTTGGGTTCTTACCTAGCCAAAAAGAGACAGAGTTATTAGTTGTATTACAGGCAAATGTGGCATGTGGTCTGTTAAGTCATTGGATATACTGCAACAATACACCAAATAAAAAGTAATAATTTAGCCATATCTAAAGAAACTCTCATGAAAAATAAGGAACGTTGTATATCATTAGGTATTTTTCTGCACCTCTACAATTTTTTGTCCATGATATGGATGTACAGAAGGACATATGGACTGTGCAGATGACTTTTAGTTCAAATCTGGTTTGAATAAACCTCTACTTGGTGTTTTAACTTACAAAGCCTTTAGCTGATAGCAAAAGATTGGGGTGCATAATGTTGCTTCACCTCAATAAAGCATTCCTTGTTTAATAAGACTTAATTCCTTGGAATAACCAAGATCATGTCTGTTACCATGTCGCAAAGTCTTTCTCTTTTCTAGGAGGAAATTTTAATTTAAAAAAAGGTCATATTTGATTATACAATAATAACATACAAAACTGGGAGCACTTTAAGGGCCGTGAATAAAACTGTTAAGGGAAACTGCTTGAATATTTCACTTTGAAGATGTCAGTCAAGTTTGTAATGTAGGTATGGACGCTTGCAGATGTTCTGCTTTTGATTTTCCACTGCTATATCTTCAACAGTGCATTAACGTGTATGTCATACAACATACCAAAGGATAGAATTTAAGGTTTCATTTAGACGACAACTTTTCCTTTATGCCACTTTTTTTCAGGCTATGCCAAGTTTTAGGAGAAAGCTGTCCTTCAGCTCTCTGGGCTATATTCAGTCATTGGCTGTATTTCAACAATACGTCAAATGACTAGTACAATCTGAGCGTAGAATATGAGTTTATTAAAACTCACAAACACATTGTTCATTTTGCATCTCCCTGTTTGTTTTTAATCTTTGGAATGTAGTAGTGCCTTAGAGGACATTGTAAGATAATAGTAGGTCAAACTGTGACTTTGAAAACTTACAGTTTTGAAAAAAAAATTAAAAAAAATTTTAAAAGAACCATCCTAAAATTAAGAAGTAGTGTAGAGAATCCAGTACCAAGTAATTCTGACACACAGCAATAGTCTGAGGAAAATTGAAGCAGATACAGAGCTGAAAAATGTATTGCAGGCAGCCAACACTTAGCTGCCGTGAATGGCAGAAGAACATACAAAAGGATTAGTTTACAGCCAGGTCTGGGAAGCAGGGCACAAAAACAAAACTACAGAATTGTGCCCAGTTCTGCTGCAGCCTTACTGAGCAACCTGAATAATTGTTTCATATTTTTGTTTCTTCCAAACACTCAGTTTTAACTACTCCTGACCTGATGTTACAACGTGGATGTTGATGGGAAATCAGGATTTGGACTGTAAATTCCCCTGGCCAGAACAACATCCTGTGTGCTTGTACAATGCCTGGCACAATAGAGCTAGTATCTCTGTGGGGGACTGAAGGCATTACTGTAATATAAGTATCAATATTTTAATCATCTGCCTTATTTCATCTGTTATCTCACAATTGTTTAGAGTAATTTGAACATTTGTTTCCTTTGCACATTTAAAATGGTCCCAAGGAGACATCAGTGGATTGAGGTTCAGGGATCATGTGGACCTGATTATTCAAATTCCCTGCACCTGCAGGGGTTTCTTTTGATATTGCATGTTTCAAACTGAATGTTCACTAAATACAATGAATTTAAAATATGGAAAAAATGAATTAAATGAAAACATTAGAACTGCATCTAAGTTCATAATCAGCATGATGTGGGGGATGGAAATGAATGTGGGACCCAGCTGAACACTGTGTTGGCATAAGAACTCTTGACTTACAGCTGTTCCTTTGTTCTTTTTTGTTAGTTTTACAGCATTTTTTCTAGAAAACCTTACTTTGCATGAAAGACAAATTCATATGAGAAGACTGTTTGCTTTGTGCATCATAATTTAAACAGAGTGAATTGAAATCTGTTAAAGTTGCACAGCATTCTGATGGAGTGGGCAGTTTAGCCTAATAGGTAATTTCTTTCTAAAATTAAATGCTGGTCTTTTCTGAAATGTAAAAATCAGCTTAAACAGAAATATTCTTACCATCTAGTAAGGCTAACACGTCTGTAATACCAGAATTACTGAGATAAAGCAGATGCTTAAGAGTGAAGGACGCTGGTAAGCAGTCCTAGCCTACTGCAGGTAGTTCTGAGTTTCAAATGTTGTTTTTCCATAGAGTAACTGGTGAAGAAGGCCACCACCCACTTTTCCTGTGACACCATAGAATAATTCAGGTTGGAAGGAACCTCAGGAGGTCTCTGCTTCCACCTCCTGCTGAACGAAGGCTTAACTATGAGGTCACGCCAGGTTGCTCAGCTTTTAATCCAGTGTGATCTTGAAAACCTGCAGGAATGGAAACTGCACAACTTTCCTGGGCAGGCTGTTCCCCTCCTTGACTGCCCTCAATATGTTTTGCCTTTTATCAAGTCAGTATTTTTTATTTTTTTTCCTGGGACATGGTATTTCAAATTCCAATGCTTTACCTAGCCTAAATAGATTCAAATCTGTGTTTCCAGCCTCTCAGACTAATCTCATAATGTTGTGATATGGGTTGGTTGGATGGGTTGGACTGTGTTCCTTGTTGAAATTGCTCTGCTGGGCAGAAAGGACTCCATAAATTACTAGACTTGAGAAAAAAATCTCAGGGCAGCCGGAGTCTAGCCTTGTGACTAAGGGGGAAAGGGACAAGGAAGAAAGAGGCCTTTGGTTTCTGGTCCATACTATAGTAATTGTTATTATGCATTTCATATTAATAGTCACTGGGTAAAGTACATGAACAGGAACGTAACCCAGATTTCTTGACATCCACAGGAGTATTCTGTTTACTGCATTAAACGCCATGTCATGGTTCTGGGATTTTGTTTTCTCCACAGTTTCATCTAACGAAGCTTGAATATTTTTTGCTGAGGTCGTCCAGCTTAAACAGGAAAGGTATCATATCCTGTGTAGCCAGGTGGTAAGAGATCTATTCAAACAGATGGACTTTGAGCCTCCTCCCCCTAAAATGGTTCAGCCAGTGCATTAACATCAGTGCTTGAATAGCTTGCCTGTTACAGAAGAGAAAGTGCTTTCACTAACCCCTCTTCTGAACATTTTAGTGGAAGTGCCATATTCGTAGCTATGGGTCAGCTCATGCTCACAGAACATCCACTGACTGGCTCCATCATGAGGCAGGTTTATTACCTGCCAGGTTTGTGAATTAGGCTCAAGTTTATGTATTTAAGTCTTCCTTAGCTACCTTTAATGGCAATGGTGTTAGATGAACAGTAGAAGTGTCTTTCCCACCAACATCTGCCCCCAGGTTCTCCAGTTTGCAAGGAAAATAGAAAACACAATAACACAAATATCTCTAATTTTTCAGGTTGTTTTAGTTTTTCTTTCTTCCCTCCCACCCTTTTTTGACTGTCCATTCATTGTTGCAGAACTTTTAGAGTGCAGCATGCAGAACCGTTAAGGTGAAAGGGTTAGTCTCACAGTTCAGGTGACCAAGTACCACTGTTGGGGGATTGGGTTCTTCTCCTCCTTTACTCCTATGGGATCATCACCAGATGTTTTCACTCAGAGTTTTCACAGATTTTTTACAGATATTTTCTGTTTATGGACATGCTAAAAGCTCATGTGAAAAGTACAAGTTAATGGGGCTGAATTTTAAATGTGTGCACTGCTACACAAATTACAACTTCTTTCCCCCTTTGAATACTTTGTTGTAACAAAGCAGGCACCCAAATTAGTGAATATTTAGCAAAGTGGCCTTCATCTCTCAGTGCTTCAATTATATGATTTCTTAGAGGTGTTGGGAGGATAGATTAATTATAGTGAGAGCTAAACACACCACAAAAAAGCTGAGAAAACCACAAAAAAGCCTATGAAGAAATTGGTAATTTTGTATTCAGTGCAGGGTTTTGATGATGTGTGCTAAATAAGGTCTGGAATCAAACAGAGAAGGATGAAGATAAAAAGAAAAACTGAATAGCTCCCCATTCATTTCGTGTCCATTTTATACACTGAATAAGATGTGTAAGGGAAAAAAATGCAACATTATTTCTCATATTTTATAACTTTTGAGTTCTTGGATCTGTAAATTTAATATTTGTGTGGCATGAGATTAGAGGAAATGCACAGCAGAAATGGCACAAAAGAGTGTTCTTCCATGAGGACATCTCACAGATTTCATTTAAGCAAGATATAAGATTTTGTGCAAATTTTTATGTACAAAGAGCTGTTGTTATTGTTGTTGTTAGTGCCGGAAATGAAGCTGCTTGTTATCAGTAAACTTCTCAGCAGCTCCCTAGCCAAAAGGCTGCCACATTTCCTTGTCCAGCTACACGGTGCTGTGCAGAGCAAGTACATCTGGGGATAGTAAATAAACTTGGGAGAGATCTAATATTCCTGAGCTGGCATGATAGGCCTGCCCTTTTGTGAAAAGGAATTGAAGTCTGGGATTCAGATACATGGGAGCTTAAAATTAAGCTTTATGATTGGAGGTACAGACTTTACTGCCCTCACCTGTACTTTAACTATTTAAATCTCCTGTATGAATCGCAGTACTCTCTGGAATCAAAAGGCAAAGGAAGCCTCAGTTTTTAATTTCTGCCTGTCAGTCACTTGAGCAGAATTGATGACCCATTCCCAGGGATTACTAAAGCTACACAGGCAGGAACCCATTCAACAGGTAAAGGAAAACTCCCTTTTTGTTTGGTACCTTTGTGGCTGTAATTAACATTTCTGTTTTGTTCTAATTATAGTTTTTGTATCTTAGCCATTATGCTAATAGTGTTGTTCAGTAGCATGTGAGATTGCATTCATTATCACTGGTGAATTAAACCTTTATTAAAGAAAAATTCCCCCAGGCCTCATTCTGAAGTTAAGTAATTATTCATTTGGTTTTATCCAGGCAATTAGCTTATATACTGTAGCACTCATGATTGCGTTTCTATACCTCCCCAGATGAGATTAACCCACTATGGTAAATAAATGCCTAACAGCTTCCAACATGTTGTTTTAAACACATTATTATAGAGGAAAAAAAAAAAGACATCCTTCAGTAAAATGGCTTTTTTGAGTTCCTAGCAGACAATACAGACAGAAGGAGATTGTACTGGACATTTGGGGCTCTGTGGAGCAACAGTAATAACAAACGAGTTTATGAAGCCCTCCAACAGAGCAGTTAATTATTTCTTCAACTGCAGTGACTTCCTTGGTCAATGTGCTTCATAATGGAGATATGCACTGTACTCAGCCACATTCACATTGTAAATCAAGCCTTCTGAGAGCTTCCAGACATAAATAAATTTCCTGGATGAAGCAGCCTAGCTCTCAGTCATGAGAGGGGAAACAATTTTGAGGAAAACCTTATTTGCCCACCCCTACATGTTAATAGCTCGTGAATGCATTACAAGCATATTGAATTCAACAATACTCCCTGAAGAAAGATGAGTGTTTATGCCTGTTTTACCACCAGAACATGGAGGCATGAAGAAATTAGGGACTTACTAAACGTCACCAAAAGAAATCATAAATAGAAACAGATTCTGACTGTGGTTCCCCTGTTGCCTAATCAGATGTTTAACTTTTGTTAAAAGTTTTATCTCTCATATTGCTTTTTAGCACATATTTAGTTTAGAAATCTCTTACAAAATGTGAGTTAAGTGCATTTGAAGTTTCTTTTTACTGATCCAATTAATCTTATGCTGCTGTATGGGGAAAGGCAACCATTGTCCTGCCTTTAATTACAGCTACAGTTTTTAGAAGCATTTTTAAATGGAAACACCTTAATGGCATTTAGTGAATCAATCAAGCATCTTTGATTCCATACAAGACTTCAGTGCTGGCTCATATATAATAATTGCACAAGGTGAAATCTAACGTGCTACCACAGCCAAAACATTAATCAACTACCTGAGAGTTTTGCCTTGAGAAGTAATTTAGGATTTGACCTTGAATTTGGATAGCTGTTGTATATGAAATGCAGACATCACCTCCACTGTGTTGTGAACCCAGAAAATTTGCACAGGTAGGAAAAATTAGTATACATTGATCTTTGGATAAGCATCATTTAATCTTTTGTATATTCTGGCAATATCTACCATATATCCACAGGATCTAGGAACCACCTTAAACATCTCCACTTTCAATTCCAAATACAAGCTGCATGTCATTAACCTTGCCTCAATATCAAACATGTGAAGCACAGCAGACATAAAATAAATAAATGAAAAATATTTTTGAAAACTGCCACATAATTTTCTCATCAGGAAAAGAAAAACCAAATCCCTGAGGAAAAAAAAAGAAAAAGGTGCTATTCCTGTCTTTTAATGCACGTCTGGAAAGTATTTCACTTCAGATTCTCAAAGGTTATCTGCTTCACCTGCACTACTATCAATGCAAGTTGCATGCTTAAATATGTTTGAGTTTCTGGGCTTCAGTTCCATGCAGCTGAAGGCAGGATGAAAATCTGAATAGAATTCAAGGTCATTAGCAGATCTTATATGTGGAGTTGTAGATCACGTAACACAACACAATATTGCTTACAGGAGGTGTTATCCCACCTCTTGGGATACTAAAGAGGTTGCTTGATTAATATTCGTAAGGTGTTTTAAAATAATAAAGTGGTATATAAGTGGCAAATATTATAATGTACTCATTACTCTAGTGGGTTTGAATTGTGTACTATAAGACTTGACCCAGAAGTCATTCTCCTCTGAATGTACATCCATTGAGGGCTCAGTGGCAGTATGTTACAATGATCAGCTTCCAGGCTTTGCTTTTAACCACTTCCTGGAGCATCAATTACATCACTGGAAAGAAAGCTCTTATCAATAAAAAGGAAATTGCACATAAGACCTGTTGATCAGTTCAAAATGAGCGCTTACTGCTCATCAGGAGAAAAGGGAGGAGTAAACTCAGCTGAAAAACCATCCTGTCAGATTACATTAAGAAGGCTTTCATGTTTAATCATGTGTCAGTTATTTCACAAAATAACAAAATAAAGCAAACCTTTTCTGCTTATCAGTAAACGTATTTTTGTTTTCTACAGCAGCAAAGGAAATTGGGCTAGGTTTTTTCCCTCCTGCATTATTAGAAATCATGCTTTCATGGTAATGAAAATCCTGAAGACTGAATTCTTTTTTCACTGATATCTGTTCAAGTGGAATGCTACCTGTGCCCTGACCATTCAGTATTGGATGCCAGTAGCTAATGCCATGCCTCAGGACATCCATTGCAGTTGTGCAAAATGAAGTAGGTTTCCTCCATGTATAAATTATCTACAATATGATAGTCCTTTCAAATCATGGCCCTTCAAAGTTTTCCAAAAAAGAAAGTGGAAAAGAAAAGACAAGAAAAAACCTGTGATTCCAGAGCTTTCCAGTGCTGAAATTGTCTTCTGTTGACTCTTACTGTGGGTTACTCTTTCTGCAAGACTGGGAGACCTAACCCTGCATTCTTAATTGAAGAGAGACATTAAAAAAAAAAAACAACCCAAAACCAAAAGCTAATGACACAAGTAATATTTACCTACCTTTTGATGGTGGGATGTCAGACCAGCTGAGGCAGGCAGTGGGCTGTTAAGAAGAGCCTGCCAATGCATGATTCTGTTTCCAGATACTTTCGCCTCTACCAAGAAGTCCATTATCTGCTTTGCATACTTCTACTATAGCAGGTTAAGTTTTATAAGCTTATTTAGTTAGCAAGACTGATTATTCTTTCTCTTTTGCATTCGTGAAAAAACATTCCTGTTTATTCTTTTGAAAATTACTTTCTTATTGAAATGCTGAATTTCTGTTCATTTTGTCATAACTGTACTCAGTGTAAACAGGAAACATTTGCACTTTGCATCAGGCTATCATAGAAAAGTAGATTTTTTTTTCAGTGGGAGAACTTTGGCGATGTCTGAATGCTCTGATGGTTTATGATGAAAGTGTGGAGAAGACACTAGGATGTTGTGACGGGAGTGAAGAGGGTTTGGTTTGAGCAGTTTGTTGCCTCTGGTAGACACTTGAACAGTCAAACTTATGCAAAGTATTTAAAATTCTTTTATTACAGTTCTTTTATTATCATTAAAAACTGTAAAAACATATCCAACAAGAGAGAAAAAGACATGTAAAGATGTTCAAAGCTAGCTGATTTAGTTGTTTGGTAAGCAGCATATTTTTCTCAGACGGCTTTCTATGTTAAAGTGTTCAAATATATCAGCCTAGCATTAGTACCTAGCAAAGTTGGGAAATGGTGCAACTGTACCCAGTTTGATGCTTTGCATCACTGTCTTCAGTGGTGATCATAACAGCATATACAATCATAGCAACAGTCTTTAATTTTAAATTAGTGGGGAAAAAATCTTGCTGAAAGACGATATTGTTGATTTGCAGTTAGGCTCCATGTTCTTAAAGTGGCAAACTATGAAATGATGACTACAGAGGTTGATTAGGAAGATAGGCCTTGCTTTGCAGAGACAAGTCCACCGTGCTGTTGTCTTAATGAAATCTGATCATCCAGAGGAAAGCTTCTGGAGATACCGGTAAAAAGGTGCTAAAAATATATACTTATTAATGGCCTTTAGAAAAATGTTAGCTTTACATTTTATATGCCATTGCCTCATTCACATCTGAATCACACCGATTCTCTGTAATGTTTACAAAATAAATGTTAATCCATTACTTACTTTCACAATTCCTTATATTTACTAGATATGGAACTCCTAAAATTTTAAGTTCTTCATTCAGGCTGCTCTTTATCTGCAATATATAGCACTTTTAAAAAGATAACTTAGAAAAACTATCCATTTCAAAAGAATATTCCAGAATTTACCTACAACAGGGAAGTCCAGGACTCCAATAGCTTTTTATTTTTAGAATCCTTTTAGGAAGGTGGTACTTCACATGGTGATCTTGAAAATACTGGTGGCCACATGAAGTCAGAAATCTTAATTCTGCAGGATACCTGCTATGTACATCTAGGGTATAGATGATATTAGTCAAATTTTCCCCTGAAATTTCCTTTGTGAATAGAATGAAAGTTGGGATATACTCAGATTCTGCTGTCATAACTCCTGAATTATGTTGGCTTCAGTAGTCATGATTACAGTATGCTTTTGAAAACCTGCAAGTTTGGTTTCACCTCCATTTGGCTCCGTTTCTAGCTATATGTCCATGCAATTAGTCCCATTGCAAGCATGAAGAGAGTATTAGGAAAAAATTAGTAAATTATCAACACTACTTTTTATAAAAATTGAAAGCTGCTTCGGATTTCTGCTGACATACGAGGAGAGCTAATCTTTAATTAAAGAGATCACAACATGCTGTGCATATGAGCAGAAGGACATGTTTTTTTATTCCTGGCTGATACCTGTTCTTTTCCAGATTCTCTTAAAAGGAACTAAACAGAAATGATACCTTTCTTGAGTTTTAATGAAGCATATCTGAGTTCCATTGTAATAATGACCAAATTAAGCTTCTCTGTATTGAGGTTGGGAATGGATATCCTGAAGAAACAGAGATAAAAATACTTTCAAATCAGGACAAGCTTTTGCTTCCTCTTTCCACACTCAAGTGAAGGAAGACCTTAGAAGGTTCAGAACCAGGAATGGAAAACCTGCAAATGACTTTTCCATAGAAAATTTTTAATGATGCTTAAATATTTTTTTAATTTTTGGTTTTTTTGTAATATTATTCTAGGAGGTTGCAGGGTCAAAAAATAGAATTTTTGGCAGATCAAAATATCAAAGCATTTTTTAAATCACTTTGACATATTAATGTTTTTATTACACATAGTAGAGTAGTGGCTTGCAGCCAGTCAGACATATTCTGCTTGCTTTATTTACACATTGAGGTCAATGATATTCCAAAGCACGATTTACCAGTGAAATGACCTATGTTGTCACGATTGTCTTAAACCAAAGGTCTTTAGTCAGTGCTACATGACTTAAGGGGTTTACTAGTATAATGGTGATAATAACACCTTTGGTAGACCTACACTCTTTGATTTGTTTAAAGAGTACCAGTTATTATGACAACATGATACTATAGCAGTAATATTGCTAAAAGCATGTAACGTTATTGGCATTTTAATGACCTTTCCATTTCTGGAACCCTGACTTGTGGTTATGAATGGTCAAGCTGCCTGACTGTGATGCCTAGCTCCAAGCTCAGAGTGATTTTGAATCCTTTGGTGATCCTTGTTTGCTAGTCTCTTCTAGATGGGCAACCTTTGTTCTGAGATTAGTCAACTCACAATAGGAAATACAAATTTTAGATCACTTTTGTAATTACCAGTCCTGGGGTTTGTAATTCCCTAACACCTGGGGCAGGTGTTAGAAGTGCAAGAACTTGTATTTATGCAGTTTCTGTCTGCTTACCATAAATATTATGTTCTTAAATGTTTTCTTTTCACTGTTTACTCATGGAAAGTATATAGCTTCCCTTTCAGTGCTGGGTTAACATAAAATGTATATTAGCCTGAAAGCAATAAATTACTTAATGTAATTTTATAGCTACAGCCTTTGTCATAATCAGAGGCTTGTTATTTACCCATCCAATTGTATAACCAATTGTCCCCATAATCCTCAGCATTTAAGAATGAGGTTTCCATGGTAATCTTAGATTTTCTAAATGCCTATCATTTCTCTAAATGGTTAGCTTAAAAAAATAAGTGATCAGCTGTCTTGTAACCAGAATATACTTTATTGGTATAAAAAGCAGAAATATACCTCTGTTATAAAAATAGACTAGTTTGTTCAGCCATAATAAGTTCACAATCTGCAGAATCATGACCCTACTGATAGTGTTAACAAAAGCTTGCTCCTTAATTATCTGCATTGCATTCAGCTGCTGTTTCCACCCTAAACTCAATTATAATTCTAATAGCAGCTGTGCTGCCATTGTTTGTTGCAATTCGTTTTAAAGAAGTTTGATTGGATATCATTGGTCTTTTTGACTAAATGTGCAAGGTTCAAAGTATCCACTGTCACTAATAGCCCTCATCTCATCTCATCTCATCTCGAGATTATACTAATTATTTACATAATTATATATTATATATTATAGAGCTATTATGTATTATTTCTAAATGATAGCTCTCCATCAAGGATGTTGAACAAAAGAATATATATATAGTTTTATTGTCCTTACACATATTTCAGTGTTGGTTAAGATACGTTTATGATTACTCTCTGTTTCTGTGTTAGCCAACAATTGAAGTTTCCTTTCACTACACTGGAAATTTATTAGAGCATTCAGGAGTCTCTATTGCCTTCAATTATGACTCTTCATTTATTATTTCTTCTGTACATCGATGTCTGCAATGCATGTGATAAGCAAATACTTTTACAGGAACAAAAATGTCCTCCAATGTTCTTCAAGTTTTGCCGTCCTCTGATGTCCTTCAAGTTTTGTTATCCTGTTATATGACAGACCTTAGTTTGATGATTTAATATAATAATTACAACAGATAGTAGAAATACACTTCATGATTACCAAAGATAATTTTTAAAAGTTAGCTCATCTGTTAGTGTAATGTAAGAAGTGATATGATAGAATATTTTGGGTTATTTATACATAAGTAGACAAAAATAAATGAAGAGATTACTGCAGGTCTTGGATTTTGGATTGGGTTCTATGTGTGGATCTAGTTTACTGACTTTATATCACTACTACAAATATAACTTTATTTCAGAATAATAGGTGAAAGAAAATAAAGTGGTAAAATAAATCTTTGATTGTGGGTCACCAATATGGTCAGAGGGCTGGAGCACCTCTCCTATGAAGACAGGCTGAGAGAGTTGGGGTTGTTCAGCATAAAGAAGAGAAGGTTCCCGGGAGACCTTATTGCAGACTTCCAATACCTAAAGGGGCCTACAGGAAATCTGGAGAAGGACTATTTACAAGGGCATATAGTGATAGGACTGAGGGAATGGTTTTAAACTGAAAGAGGGTAGATTTAGGTTAGACATTAGGAAGAAATCCTTTACTATGAGGGTGGTGAGACACTGGAACAGGTTGCCCAGAGGGGCTGGAACTGGGAAATCTTTAAGGTCCCTTCCAACCCAAAGCTTTCTATGATTCCATGACTCTATGATAATCTTAAGAAAAGGCTATATGTTTAGATACAGAACTGGATTTCTTTGATGTTTGTAAGTGAAATGAAGTAACTTGAAGTGGCAGTTTTGTTCTGAGGACTGTCGAGGAAGCCTGAAGTTTGGTTTGGGCACATCTAACACAAAGGCAAGGTCATGAATTCTGCTTTCTTATCATGGAAATGATGATATCTGAAGGGGTCCTGCAAGGATGCTGGAGAGAGAGGGACTCTTCACCAGGGACTGTAGCGATAGAACAAGGTATAATGGGTTCAGACTTCAACAGGGAAAGTTCATGTTGGATATAAGGAAGAAGTTCTTTACTGTGAGGGTAATGAGGCACTGGAACAAGTTGCCCAGAGAAGTGGTAAATGCTCCATCCCTGGCAATGCTTAAGGCTAGGTTGAGCAGAGTGTTGGGCAACATGGTCTAGTGTGAGGCGTCCCTGCCCATGGCAGGGGGTTGGAACTAGATGATCTTAAGGTCCTTTCCAACTCTAACTGTTCTATGGTTCTATGATAATAGCTACCTGCATGTACATGGGATGTCAAAAAACTTGGTGCCTGTTGGAAACTCTGGAGTGTCAGTGAATTAAATCATGAGGGCAGTCTTGCACTTTTTTCTGTTTGTTTTTCTAATATCTTAAATGTTACTAAAAAACCTCCACATAACATTAAAAGAACCCTGTTGGAATTGCAAAGTCAAGTGATTTATAGTTTGCATGTCAGCTGCACTGCAAGTGCAAATTGGCCTCTACATATATACATAGCGTAATGGTCTTCAGTTGCACAATCATGTACGTATTTGTGAGAAATTACTGCCCTATTCAGTACTCGAGATTCAGAGTTTATGGCAAAAGAGACTACAGTCAAGACTTCTCCAATTTTTGCAGAAGCTAGAAGGTACGTAGCAAATGATGATGAGAATTGCAGGGAGAGAATAGTTACATAGAATATTTGAAAATTGCCCACAGCAGCTCCACAGAGTTTCTTTTTGCTGATAGTTCATTTATGTAAAAGTGTTTGCAGAGGTGTTCAGTATTTTTGGATGCCTGACTTGGGATCTTGATGACTGATACACAGAAATGCTGAGGATTCAGAGCTACAACTGATGTTTAGATTTCTGCTGCAGCTTAAAGCTTGTGTTTAAAGCATATAAAATATCAGTAGAATGCCAAACATTCTGAAGATGAGATCCAAGATGTCTGAGAGTGTGAACCCACAAGTCATGGATACCCTCTTTCTTAATCTGTATTGATCAGATTTTAAAATGTATTTGCATGGCTACTGATGGGCATAATCTCATAGAAGAGATTTCAAAAGCACCTGTGTGCTGAAAATGAAGTGTTTGAGCACTTTTGGAAAAACTATTAGGCTCCTTCACACATTTTTGGGTACCTATTTAACTGTGAAAAATCTGATCCTCTGTGCCTTAGCTCCTAAGCAATAAAATGGTATGCTCCTAAGCGTAATAAACCCCATTCCTGCCTTAGGTTGTTGCAAAGGTAAATTTGTTAATGTCTCTCAGCATCTGATACTCTCTTGATGAGTCCTATGAAGAAGCTCATGAGGAAGTTATAATTTCATTTTCATCTCAGAACATAAGTACTGTATGCTAATCAAGTCCTGGGATAATACACTGAAAAAGGAGAAAGCAAAATACTAAATAGCTGCTCATAAGGTGAATACCATCAGGTACAGTGAAGGAGACAGGGCTCGTGCATTGTGACATTAAAGACCTTATGATAATGCCAATGCAGAAGAGATTCATAGAATCATAGAATGGTTAAGGTTGGAAAAGACCTTAAGATCATTTAATTCCAGCCCCCCTGCCATGGGCAGGGACATCTCACACTAGACCATGTCTCCCAAGGCTCTGTCCAACCTGGCCTTGAACACTGCCAGGGATGGAGCGTTCACCACTTCTTTGGTCAACCTGTTCCAGTGCCTCGCCACCCTCACAGTAAAGAACTTCTTCCTTATATCTAACCTGAACTTCCCCTGTTGAAGTTTAAACCCATTACACCTTGTCCTATTGCTACAGCCCCTGATGAAGAGTCCCTCTCTGGCATCCAAATTCTAATTCTTGATGCTAATTCTAAGATTCTAATGCTTGAGCAGTACTTGACTTTGCAACCTTGGTGATGATATCAGAACGCAGTTCTTTTATATGTAATATTCTATAAAGTTTTGGTTGGCAGTGGTTTGGAAAAATTCAGATATCTAACTTATAGCTCTGCCACCTGTTACTAATAGAGTATTTCTAAAGCAGAGGCAATACAAGCTTTATCGCACCTCATACTGTCATATATCTATATTAAGGGATTGATGAATGCACTTTTTCTTCTTTCAGAGTTGGCTACCAAATACGTACAATTGAAATCCTCTGGAAAGCAAATATGAATCTGGATAATGAGACAAGTCTGCCATGTTGATGAAAATAAATGTAAGGTTTATTCTAACAGAGCTTCGGAAGCACAATCCATTTAGAGGAGTATTGTATATCTGTTCCAACTATCTCATTGTATGGAAAATAAAAATATATATTCAGAGTTATGGATCGCATTTTGTACAGAATCCAAGCTTTAAACATGGTTTAAGATTTAAAGGGTAATTTAATAAGAACAACAACAAAACCAATCCATATTTTTAGTGTAAAATCTACTCCCCACCTCTGCCTTTCTCTTTTTACTATGTTCTCAGTATCTCCATGTATCTGGAGCTCTGGTCTGGATTTGGCAAATTCTATGGTTTTCCTTAGATTTCTGTTCCAATAGTATCAGGTAATTATTTATTTATTTTTTCAGTCCTTCATCCTGTGGATAGATTTCTAAATACTTACAGAAGGCAACTAATATGTGGGATTCGTGGTCATTTTAGTATTATTTCTGTTTCTTTTTTGCCCCATGGACTAGCTAGCCGTTGTACCATGCTACTCTACTTTGAAGCAAAAGCTTTGAAAAGTCTTACTTTGTCCCATAGATGAACATCTTAAAATAATTTAAACTTAACTGAGGATTCTTTGGTTCCAGAGATTGTTTACATTTTGACTTGAAAAAATGAAGGAAAAGAAATGGAGGGGAGCGAAATAAAATCCCAGGGTACACTTTTGAGATTCCAGCTTAACCTGCATCTGCTTTTCTTGTACATTATTCTGTGTAGCTTGTATCTCTCTTACATTTGTGTTTACTTTACATTTTAATAGATATTTCTGATTCCAGATTTTTTAATTCTATTTGCAAATTAAATGCAAAGTGGCATGTAGTGTGAGGTACCAAATGTGGATTGCTTTCTTACATCTTATATCTGAAACAAATAACATGTAGAATAAATACACATTTTAGGGAAAAAAGGCAATACCTTGTATTTGTTTGGAATCGTAGTTCAGAAAATACAGATGAATATTCAGGAGTAAATGTGTTTTCTAATAGCAAAGGCATAATATTTTAAGAAAAAATAACTTTTAGGAGAAGAGTACTTATACAAGTAAAAAAAGCAAGCAGCAATGGATAAATTTTTACTAATGCATCGTTGTATATTTTTTGAGAGATGCAGCACTAATGGTAAGCAAACGAAGCGTGCACTCTTACGTTTATTGTATTATTGTGCATTCTAATCAGCTTTGACCATCCTAGCCTATCACTTTCTCTTAATTTAAAAAGGATTATTATTATTATTATTTTGTATTAAAATAAGTGATAAGCATACATATCTGCATTTTTTAGATGTTCTCACTGAATACAGGATAGCTAACAGAAGTGAAGTCTTCAAAATTAATTGCAACACTAGAAAAATTCTGAATAGTAGTGAGAAATAATGTAAATAAAACGTGCTGCTGTGGATTTTATAGTCAGGTGATACAGACCTGATGCCAGTAGTAGAAAACATGTCTATTTTGTAGAATTACAGAGCAAATGTTCTAGTCCCTGCAGAAACACTCACTCACTGCTTGTGGAATGGGGTGAAAGGTGTTAAGCCAGCAGCAGCATAAGTCTGCCTAGTTGAATTTGCACTTCATAATAGCTTAAGGTATCTGTGTTACTTCTGGTTTGTGACCTTGGTTATGCCTGGGATTAACTGTTGCCTTACTTTCTTTTAAGCAGCACAAAAATTTTTTTCCTCTGTCAGTTTGCAAAAGGTACTCCCTGTATGCTTTTCTCCACCATATACATCAGAGCAGGAAGAGTTAGGATCTGAGCCCCTAGTCCAGACTGAGTGCCTACATATAGAATTTACTTGTAGCAAATACAGGAAGCTATGACATGCCAGAAAAAAAGGTATCGGTAATGAACATGCAAAAATCAAATAGTTTGTCTGGCTGTTCATAAAAGGGCATGTATGTTCATATAAAGAAGGAACTTTGAAAATCAAGGCAGTTCAACTGTTGGAGTTTTTGAAAGATACATATATATATATATATGTTTGTTGAAATGGAGAAAATTATTTATTTTCTTGAACTTTATGATGTATTCTGGAAAAGAGAAACTCATTATTTATCCAAGTACTTTAGGGCTAAATTGGACAGGGAATCAATTTTTTTTGGTGTTTCCTGGTAAATCTGGCTGTTCTAAGTGTTTCTGTGTTTGCTGGTTTCTAGTTCCCATGTCCTGTGGGAACAAAGAGGAATCTATTTTTATCATTTGATTTTCAACATGAGAAGCTTCTTGTAACTGGCAGAGAAATGACCTTCCTAAAACACTGCTAAACAAAACCTGGCAATTGGTTCTTAAACTGTTTTTGTAATTGATGAGATTGTAGATTTAATACCTATATAGAAGTATTCCCATACAAGTGTGATAGGTCTGCGTTCCATCTTCTGCTATATGTTGCAAGTCTTTTTAATGTACTCAGCATACAATTTAAAGCATTTAATTTGGCAAATGCAAGGCGGTCTAATGTTGTAAAATGTTTGAATACTATAAAGGGACATTACCAAACAAAGTTTTTCTGCCCAAGTGCTGGGAAGAAATTAGGAACTAGACCAGTAGACTGTTTCTCCTGAAGTCTGATAAAAGGTGACTACTGTATTTGCTGGCACACGTGACAGTGTCTTAAGGCAGCCTGATTGTAATAAGGGCTTGAGTGGTACTAATAGTAGTGAGCAGGAGGCCCGTGTTCAACAATATTTATATCATAAACATGCTTTGTCTTTACCAATTCCTATCTCTGTTGTTTATCACCAACCTTTCATCGTGCCTTTGTAGCAGGTTGCAGACTGACTGCTTTGCTAGCTAACCTGGCAATCTAAATTTGAATTCTTTCTTCTGTAATTCCTCTGTTAAGTTGGCTGGGTTTTATTTTTTCTTTTGAAACAGGTAATATGGTTTGTCATTTCCCAGCTCTGGGACCTTGGCTGCTCTCCATTAGTTCTGAAGAATAATAGTCAGTGGCTCCAACACTATTTCTGCAAGTTCCATTAGCTCACTGAGATGAATTCCATCTGATTTCTGTAAATTTTCTTTTGTTGCAATAAACGTATATTAAAAGATCAGTTGTTGCATTATTTAAGATAGCTTGGGCAAATCTGTTCTAGCAAATTTTTTAGAAAGGCTAGAAATGCCAGTGGTACATTTGAGGATGTTGCACATAAATTAATTTTCTTTATAAATAATAACTATTAACCATTACTGTTATTTACAATTGTAATAGTGACAAAAAAATCTATTTCTAAATTTCTTAAAGTTCTTCTTGTTTGTAAGCCTGACCCTTCCCTAGTACATCTGCTTGATTAGTCCTTCATCTTAGCTTCCAAGTCAAGTTTTAGCGAACTTTGTTGTCCTTTCTCCTTGTCGTGTGTTGTGTACATTTAATTATGATATCGGAGATCAATGATCCTTACATTTATTTTCCTAGACTGTATCACTCGATGACATGATTCTGAAATGCTTTTTTAGCAGTTTTGCCCTTCAGCTGTAAATTGTGATTCTGTACTTCTTCATTAATGATCTTAGAGTGCTTACATAACTACTTAAGAGAAAATATTAAATGTAAGATGGTTCCATTAATTTAAGAGCAGGGACATTCTATTTAGACTCCCCTTTCCTTGCTCAAGGAGTACAGCATTTTTCATTTTGATAAATGATTTGCCTTGTTACAACTTTTTAAATTAATGGGTACAGAAAAAAAACCTGTTAAATAAAAATGGTATGACAAAAAAGTATGACATTCACTTTATTTTATACAGAAATGAGTGTAACACAAAGTGATTTTACTGAACTGTAACAACAAAACATTGGAAGTTCAGTGCTGAATTTGCCTTGAAATTTATTCCTTGTGTAATATAGATCCCTTTGCCTTCAGATGAATGTTCAGATGTAGCCCAAACAGTTAAAGACCAAAACTGCTAGCACTGCAGTGCTATAAGGCATTTGGCTCATTTCCTTTTTCTAAAGGATGCAGCAGGTGTTATCCTGAGCGTCAGTGTCAACATCCTGGACAAGGGTTGCAGTTGGATGTTGATCAGAAGGGAAGAATACCTCCCCTCCCACCCTGGACATGCTTCTAGAAAGGTTATTCTAATTGTTGCTACAAAAAGGTCATATCCAGAAATTTGCATTGCTTTAAATGTTCCTGTGGTCAGGAGCAAGGCTATAGTTTCCATGGAAGTGAGCCCTCCGTATGTGAGTGCCAAAGCTTCTTGGTCTCATGAGGACTCATGCTTCCTGAGTGCAGTAGGAGTACATGCATGAGGTACACTTACAGGATCAGACTCCTTTATGGACTTCTTTTTGATGTCAGAGTTGTTCCATTTTTAAAAGTAAGTTATTATCAGCTGCTGTTGAAGATCAGTGTATAAACTGTGGTGAGAATAGTTTTTTACTTGAAATTTAGCTCATTCTGTTTTTTTAATAGAGTGCTTTTAACAAATATTTAATTTAACCATGTAATTTAATGGTCTAATTTCAGGTGTACTACAGTTTGTGGTTGATAAACAATAAGCATCAAGCTTGAGGTTTTCAAAGGGTCTGAAGAATAATTACACTTTCATTTCCCATCAAGCTTTGAATACCTTTGAAAATTTTAGTCATGCTTATCACTGGACTTTACTCAGAAAAGACTGAACCATGTTATTTAGTGAGTGTCATTATAGAACACATCTGCATATTGAATTATCTGAAGTATTATAACAGTTATCGTTTAAATCTTTCCAAACTGGACACCTTTGTCCTGATTTTTAATCACATCCAGCAGCTCCACAGCTTAAAAGCCTATGTACATCTCCACCTTTTAACTTGCAGAAGTTCACAGCACCATCCTAATGTGTTTCAGTTAAGTAATAAAAGGAGATCTATCTGTACAGGTAATTACTGTGAATGACAGTTGAATTTTTATATATATCTCAGAGGAATGATGTTGGTCATTATACATTCTTTTCTTCAGCTGCTGCTATAAGAAGCATCAAAAAGCATCAAGCAATTGAAATGGCTTTCAAATTATTTCCTTTTCTTGATGCAAATGTGAAGAACCTAATTACAGTAGTAATTAGGTACCCCCTCTCATGGATGGAAAAGATGGATCCAAGAAATTAGAGAAATTAGGTAAAAATTTCAATCCCTTAGAAGGATACTTATGTAATGAACGGCATGAAGGTGTTGTACCTTCCACATTATCTGTTAGAATCTGTATATGTGGTTTATACATCTCTACAAGCTAAGTTACTACTGCCACCCCTTCTGCTGAAGAACTGATGTATACTTTCCAAAACTTGAATTAGTTTACCAACTGGATTTCCATAAGATAAGATAAAATCCTTAGTTTTCAGTAGTTTCCAACACAAAACCTACTAATTCAGCAGCTTAGTATCATGCTTACTTAACCTGTAATGGTTTTTCTATATGTGTTAATATGAAGAGGGGCATGTTCAGTTTTCATCTCTTTGAAGGTTCCGATTCAGGTGCAGAGCTGTTTTTCTGCCAGTTTAGCCTCAGAATCATGGGCAGAGAAGCTCCAGTTTTGCACACAAATTAATCTAGATGTGCAGAAAGAATCCACATCATGTGTGCTGGAGGGGAGTTGAATAGGATAGAGGAAATAAGGATGCCTTTTTGGGTCGTACTAGCATTCAGGGCACAGTGCTACTACAAAGTCTAACTGCACACTGTTTCTCCTGCTCTGAAAGACTGTTACAAGAGATGGAGGCCAACATCATGGACCGGATGAACTCAGCAGCTTCATAGGGATTGGTCCATGCATTAAGGAATGATATCTCTCTCTTTG
>JANEMJ010206055.1:0-13648 GCA_024361745.1 Cacatua alba
GGATATAAGGAAGAAGTTCTTTACTGTGAGGGTGGTGAGGCATTAGAATGGGTTGCCCAAGGAAGTTGTGAATGCTCTATCCCTGGCGGTGTTCAAGGCCAGGCTGGACAGAGCCTTGGGTGACATGGCTTAGTGTGAGGTGTCCCTTCCCATGGCAGGGGATTTGAACTAGATGATCTTAAGGTCCTTTCCAACCCCAACTATTTTATGATTCTATGATTCTATAGTTCCTGAAGTGCCAAACTACAGCTTCTTGCCCTTCTTTAAAGTTTCAGAAGTTTGACAAGTGATTAATCTGATGCAGATTTCAGAGCACTGGAAGCCTGAAATGTAAAATAACTAAAACCGAAAGTTTGAAAAGAATGATAAATTTAAATGGTTTTTCAATTCCTAGCTTAAAGCAGACATTTCATCAAATTCTTAAATCCAAGCAGCTTTTCTCAGTGATACTTGGAGACTTACAATTCTTTTTCTGGGACATCAAAATAAACCCCAAAATTTTTCTTTCTGAATGTGTGCTGCTTTAAAGTCAACTTATAAATGGAATTCCGTATGTCTTGGATTTCCGCTATCCTGACCAACAACACGTCAGGATCTGCACACATCTTTGCACAGGTTTCTGAGACTCTGTGTCATATTTCAGACTCAGGAATAATGAAAAAACAAATGAGAGACTTTCTGTATTTCCTTCCCAAATGAACCAGAAGATAACACAACTGTCAAGAGATTTTTTGTTCTGTTTTGTTCTTCAATTCTGTTGCTAGACTGAAGTTCAGATAAAATTCTGAACCCCTGAATGTTTGTTTAAAACATCAAGGTTTGTTAATACACAGCAATTTTACAGGCCCTGGCAGGGAGAGTGGCCCCTCTGTTCCCAGTGGTTTCTTTCTTCTGTCATCACACACCTTCTACCCAAAGCCTGTGGCTTCTATCAAGTTTAGGAAAGCACTCAATATGCTAAAAAGCAGAGGGACCATAACAGGCAAAGCACCAATGTGCTCAGGGTGGCTGGAGCACAGGAGGTATGAGAGCTTTACAGAGCTGGGCTTGGTCAACCTGTGGAAGAGCAGACTCAAAGGTCACATTTCTCTCTCTACCTAGCTAATGTGGGAAGGGTGCGCTATTAGACACAGCCCTGAGCAACCTTCTTTTCATGATTCTCTATAAAGCAGGGCATTGGAGTAGGAACCTCAGGATGTCCGTTGCAGACTGCAGGTTTCTATGATTCTCAGAGTTACATTAATAATTCTTGTGGGGTACTGTTCTTCATCTGCAAATCTGTCAGTTCTAAGAGGTTTCCAGGGTAATTTTAAACCCACTTCTATTAATGATGATGGCATCGCAGCAGAGACTTGTGACCTTTTAATATCAGCATCTGTCTAGGAATGCAGAACCTTTTCTTTTGGTCTGGCCAAATCTTCCATTACCTGTGGACTAGAATAATGTGAAATGAAGTCGTTTCTTTGAAAGTGAAAGTTGGCAGAGGATACACAACTCACCCAGTGTACCTTGCACTCAAACACAGCATTCCACAGCCTGCAGTGTTTCTCAGTAGACCCCATCTGTCATGATCTAGAAGGCTTTAAGTGGTCTAGGTTTGACACCTCCTGGAAGTATGGCTACTTCTGTGTCCCATATGGCCATATTACTGTCTAGATTTCGACACCTGAACTGGATTTCACTCAGTAGAAAGGAGATGTGGATAATCAACAAAGAACAGAAAAGGTAGGCATCTATGTTTTAGGGTTGTTTATCTGCATAAATGTAAAGGAACAGCTCTGTGAGAGAAATAAATATTATCGTTACTATTTCACTAGAGGAGAGACAAGGGTATGCTATCTTGTTTGTGGTCATTCAGGAGGACTGTGACAGAGCAAGTAGCTAAATGCTTCAATTTGTTTTGTAAATTAGAAAGTTTTTGTAACTACAGTAAGTGATAACGAGGAAGAGGGAAAAGTTGTAACATAAACAACTCAAAACCTTAAAAATATCAAAGAAAAATAATTGCTTTTCTTTTTGTTTTTCTCTGATTTTCATGTGAAAGATTTAATGGCAGTAATTTCACAGCAGGTTAGCTGGAAATAGCTTTACTGCCAAGAGAACACTTATGAGCAATGAAGCCAAAAGATTTTACCACCACACTCTCTAGCGGTTTATTAGGATTAGATGGTCAGTTACTTGCTTAAAGGTGATTATGAGATGAACTGGGGTAGGCTATGATGCATGCAGGAAATTTTCTTTTGTCTAATGTCAGCAGTAGCTGCAACAAACCTTAAAACCAGTCATACTAGAACATATATCTTTAGCTTTCTACTCACTAAGTCATGTAAGTATAATTTCATTTTCCAAAGAATTGAAGTCTCAAGGAAGAGGAGGAACCTTAGCCAGAGGTTTTGCTTACTTGATAATAGAAAATTAGAGAAAAGCTGATTTCTTTCGAAAGAAAGTCTTACATATACCACACACAGTACAATGACTTATGCACTCCTTCTGAGAGAAGGATTAACTTTCCTTTCGTACCAAGGGTTAGTATTATCAAATCACCATCGTTAACCAAAAATATTGAATGAGGAAAAACAGAGTCCACTGAGCTACCTCTGAGCCAGAGGTTCCTCTGAAGTTCAGTTTGAGGCTTGTATAAATGAACGTAATAGCAAGCATCACTCTTTAAAATCTCAGTAGACCTAGCCTTATAGGCTTCATTACACTTGAGCATGGCAGTGTTCTTTGAAAAAGACAAATTGTGTTTGCAATGCAATACAGTGTGTGCTCACCACATACATCATCATCCCAGCTGTAGGGTGTCAAATCAAATTCCTCCAAACTGATTTGTCTCCTTGCATTTCATGCTGGGTCAACAAAATCCGATTTGCAATTAAAGTCATGTCTCTGAACTTGATGTCTGGCATATTTTTATATTCTTTCCATTTCAGAATTCACATTGTTACAGCTGTTCTAATCCTTGGTTTCGTCATTTTTATGCTCCAAGCCCATTCAGTAAATTGTAGGAATATCCTCACATGTTTTTTATTCCCCTCCAATGTTCGTATTACCATGTAAACCTTTTGGTTTGGTGCTAACTTTAGTTATCATTAGTTATTGATCAGTTTCCCATTGCTACAATAATTAAATTGCTGTTTATATTAAACTAACATCAGCAGAATAATAGGTGAAAGTTCCACATAATTTCTCTTAAGAAATAACTTCCAAGTTCTGAAGCTGACTTAAGCTTCTAGAAGCTAAATAGATTAAATGCTACAGTTTCACAGATCTTCTATTTCTATTCTGTTTTCTTGCAGTAGGAGATTTCAAGTTTGCCATAAAATCTGAAGCAGCCAGAAACTCATACGACTCAAGAAAAGGACTTATAACATGAGACATTCTGCCTGTGGAAAAAAACAATTGGTGTTATATAACATGGATCTGGTGGCAGGAAACATTGCTTAAAGTAAATCAGTTTCTCAAAGTGAGGTGTGCCTTTGTAGCAGTGAATACTGTGTTGACCTCAATTGCTCAATATTTGTGGAGCTAAATATGCAATTTCAGAAACTTTGAGCCATGATCTAGCCACAGGCTCCAGCTATATTATCTTTATAGCATTTCCACAGGACCTTACTTTATAGAGATGTTTGCTATTTTAAACTAAAAAAAATCATTTCACTTTGAGGATACTGAAGATGATGAAAATTCCTCCAGATGACCAGAGCTGTGTTTCCGGAGCTCTATTCAGCTAATGCACGCAGCTCTTTGAGAAGTAACAGATATGGAGCATTTGCCATATTAACCTTCTTCTGTTCAGAAGACACATTCAGTTGCGCTACATGTGACTTGAGAGATCTTTTAGTGTTCAGAACAACAATAACAAAACATCTACATATACGCAACAAAATGCAAGTGCCAACCCCTTAGGAGGAATAAGTATCACAGCGACTCATGCTGTAAAATTTGTTTAAAGGACCTTTCTGAAATTACTTTTCAGTTCTTCTCGCTTTCTGTAGATAGATTGTAAATAGGCATACTTGGAAGCTCCACAGCAGAGCTGTACTTGGCTGGATAAATTATCTCTACATGTTACTCGTTGATTGAGTAAGCACCCACAAAACTCCAGTATCCATTTCCTAAAAACTTTTGGTACTAAAAGTAATCTTTGAAAGGAACATACCGAATAAATTGAATTTTTTTTTCCCCACGAGAACAGCAAGACATACAAAAGGGCTTTTGATCTGTAAAGGAAATTTTATTAAAATATAGAAGATCTGAAACTGTTAGCCATGATAGATTGAATTGAAAGGTTTGAAATTTGCCTTCTTTCTTATTCATTGTTTCTTTGCAGAATAGTTTTTTTCATTTCAGGGGAGGCTTCTTTCTTTGTTTTTTTTTGTGGGTTCTTTTTCCAGATGAGGTTTCAGAGCTCAGATGAGCTGATCTAACTGCTTGCTGACACTAACGGAGTCTATTTCACCCTCCAGTCTTAGACTGATTCTAGTCATTATCTGATCCTTATGTGAGCTAGTACAGCAGAAAACTAAGCTGCTGCTTTGTTGTTGTTGATGTTGGGTTTTGGTTTTTTCCCCCCTTAGGTAGCTTAGTTTTTCATCAGTTTAATGAGCTAAGGGACAAGAATACAATCTGGGTTTGCACGAGAAAAGTGCGTAACGGTTCTCTGTTTTTAGTGATCCAAAGTTGACTGACTTTCGTGCTTATTAAAGATTCAACTGACTGAAATTGTTATGTTAACCCAAAAGAAAAAGCAAAAACAAACAAACAAAACCCCTATAAAAATATTTTTGAGCACTATTTATATTCAGAAGTGTTAAAACACTGTACCTTGACTTTCGTGTTCTGAAAGTAACCATAAATTGTGTGCTGTGTCCCTGAGCTGTATGACATGTAATGAGATTTGTAATTGTGCTCCTTCAGATACCTCTTTTTCTGTCATCAGTGTGTAAAGAAATACGCACGCACTCCATTTATTTTTGTATTCATCTTTCCTTTTGTTTGCGCGTATGTGTGTGCACGTGACATGTCGTGTGTGATGTGACACGTGTGATGTGTGCAATATGACGTGACACGTGACATGTGACGTGTGTGAAATGTGTGTGACATGTGACACGTGTGATGTGTGACACATGTGGCACATGTGTGACACGTGACGTGACGTGCGCCACGTGATGTGTGTGACGTGTCTGGCATTTGTGACACACAATGTGTGTGACACATGTAACGTGACATGTGTGAAGTGTGACACCTGAGGTGTTTGACTTCTCATGTGCG
The DNA here is from genome assembly GCA_024361745.1 of Cacatua alba. Classification (NCBI taxonomy): domain Eukaryota; kingdom Metazoa; phylum Chordata; class Aves; order Psittaciformes; family Cacatuidae; genus Cacatua; species Cacatua alba. The sequence continues at coordinate 5,275 of JANEMJ010206055.1, forward strand.
TGCCAAGTGTGATGTGTGTGACACATGGTGTGACGTGCTTGATGTGTGACATGTGTGACGCATGTGATGTTTACAACATGACGTGTGACACGTGTGATGTGTGATGAGTCTGATATTTGTAACACAAATGCATGACAGATGTGTGTGAGGTCTGTGTGATGTCTGACACGTGTGTGACACGTGAAATTTTTGTGACGTGTCTGATGTTTGTGGCACGTGATGTGTGACACACGTAACGTAATGTGTGATATGTCTGTGACACGTGTGTGACATGTGGCACATCTGCGATACATGTGTGATGTGTGCCACATCTGTGACGTGTGTGCCATGTGTGTGATGTGTGCCACCTGTGCGACATGCGACACGTGTGACATTTGTGTGATGTGTGTCGTGTGTGACACATGACATGTGTGTGGTGTTTGACTTTGGACACGTGTGTGATGTGTGACATGTGATGTTTATGATATGGCATGTATGACACGTGTGATGTCTCTGATGTTTGACGTGTGTGATGTGTGACATGAGACACACGTGATGCGTGACGTATAACTGCATCTGTGACGTGTGATGTGTAACATGTCACGTGATGTATCGTGTGTGTGTGACATGTCTGACGTGTGCCGTGTGTGACATGTGTGATGTGTTACATGTGTCACATGTCTGACATGTGACACGTGTGATGTGTTATACATGTCACACGCCTGTGACATGTGACACTTGTGTGACGTGTGATATGCGACACGTGTGATCTATCTGTGACACTTGTGATGTTTATGACATGATATGGCACGTGTGATGCATGTGACATGTCTGATGTTTGTGACGTGTGACATGTATGATGTGTGATGTATAACATCAGTGATGTGACATGTGACACGTGTGATAAGTGTGTGGTGTGTGAGATGTATGTGATGTGTCACACATGACATGTCGTGTGTATTACACGTGACGTCTGATGTGTGTGATGTGTGACGAGCACTCTAAGATCGAGACCAAGACCAGCACTAAGACCGAAACCTGCACTCTACAACCAAGACCAGAAAACTAAGACCAAGTGCAGCACTCTAAGACCAAGACCTGCAAACCACAACTAAGACCAACACTCTAAAACCAAGACCAGCAAATTAAGACCGTAACAGAGATCAACACCCTATACCGAAACCAGCAGACTATGACCAAGACCGACTCCAACAGTCCACAGCTACAATCGCACCAACTAGGCCAACACTACAACAAAATCATTGCACCAACACCTAACAAAAACCAGCCATATAACACTAAAACAAACTGCAAAGTCAACAAGTTACACAGACCCCACCATATTCTCTTGATTAAGCTTTTTTTTCAATTCTTTATTTTTCACTTCTCTCCATGGTACAAAGAAGCTAATTTACATCCTTCAGGACCGCTCACATTTTTTTACATATATGCTATGTTAGGCCATAGATTCTTTATTACATTTCTAAGTGTGATAATACACATTTTACATATAACCATAGATGTGATATAGAAATTACTAACATAGTATATTTCAGTTAGCTACAATTATATGCTTAATTTTTTTTTTACCTGCACTGCACAATTCACCTTCAGAAATCAAAGAAAAGCTTACTAATTACAAAAGATGCTCTACACGTAGAATACTTTGGGCAAATAACAACAATCTTCTCATGTCACTTTTCCAACAGTGACTCAGTCTTCCATTTGACACAGAGTGCTTTTGCTCTTCTAGATGAGATTTCCTCCACACTCCATATCGGCAGCAAGAAAGAGACCAAACTCTGCTCTGGTCTACAGGCTCTTGACTTTCTAACCTGCACAGAGAAAGAAATTTCAAACATGATCACTACGACATTACCTCTAAACAGCCTCAGCTGAGTTTACTTTTTCCTAAGTGTCTGCAAAGCAATTACCACCCCACAGCCAACACTGACAACAGCTAAGATGAAGCAGGCAGAGGCGAGCACTGGGGAAAGGGATATGGTTTATTGGCCCGAGAAAGTGTCCACAGCGAGCGCAGACTGCAGCACGATGTCTACGAGGTTAGACACATTCATAACACACCACCCTGACAACTGCCACACCAGCCCTCACTTATTCTTGGCTCATCCATGACACCACCTACAACTCCTTGGGAACGATGCTCCTGGGATCCTCAAAAATGCCCTGCCTGTGAAAACGCTGGCCCTGCACTGACCTCCATCCAAACACAGGTGATGAACGTCGCCCAGCCGGGGAGAAATAAAAAAAGCCACCAGCTGGGGTTCTTTTTTGTTGGTTTTTTTTTTGGTTTGGTTTGGTTTGGTTAGGTTTTTTTCTAAAAACCTGAAAACGAAAAAAGTTTAAAGTCTCCAACCCATATCCCACCCACAGCTAAAAGGACAAACACTACCCACACTCATACAATCTTATACACATTCCTACCTCACCAGTTACACCTCAGCTACACAGTCCTACACTCTATCTGACCTCATCCATCCCAGCCCTCCCTACGTACAAAGGGCCATCACCTCAAATCTGCAGCTCTCCTCTCAAACACCACCCCACAGCCAGGCATCCACAGCATGCATTTCAACACATACCCCCCTTCTACCTACACAAGGCAGACTTAACACAAACTACCATTACACTGTTACAATGTCTGCACCCACCCATCTCAGACACCAAGATATTTTTCCACTACTTATCTTGACTGTTGCTGCAGGCCAGGGTCCAACTTCAAAATACATCCCCAAAAACATTGCCACAGCTCCTTGATGCAAGGCTACTTTCATCACGCTGACAGTTGCTTGATCCAAGGTATCTAGAAAACCAATTGCAAAATTATCAGAGTTGCTAACAACCAACCCAATTAATACCCACTCAACTTTTTATCTCTACAGACTATTGACCAGCCCAGATCCTGGACCCTCCATCCCAAAGACATGCACAAGCTTTGCGTCTACAAGCTAGGCATCTCAACACATTACCCATAGACTCCCACTATGGCTATTCCACCTGCTCCCAACTACAGACCATGGACAGAGCAGCCATAAGGCAAACAAACACACATACACAGACTGTGACTCCAAAAAGAGAAAACTCTCCAGTGGAAAATGGCCTCCCAAAGAGAGCCCAGATCATCTACGGGGCTACAAGAGCAATGCAACGGGGCTCCTGAACGAAGTCCAACACGACGACACGATTCCTAAACCAACCGCCAAAACTGAGATGATGGATGTGCAAGAAGCCCAACTTAAAGACCTACAAGCATGAAGATGCAGGGACAAAGTCCCATCCAATGAACAGGGATGTCAAGAGAACTGAGCTGCAAAGGCAGCCTGGAGCAAAGCCCCAAAAGACTACTGACCATATGACACTGAGACACAAGCCCAGCTGTGCTTTACACTTGTAAAGCTGGAAAAGAAATGCCCGACTGGCACTTAGGCGACCGACACAAATGGTCAGGATCCAAGGAACGGGGCCCAAGGAGCAGGCTGAGCACCTTGAGCTCAAGGAGCCATGAGGACATCAATCCTGAGGAAGCATCGATACAGAACATGGACGCTTGCACTCCATAACACAGTGAAGCTGGAGCTGCCCTGCCCATGGTAAGATCATGCTGCAAAGTAACCCACTCCCTTTCCCTCAGCCCCATGCTACATTTCAAAACCCTTCCTGCCATCCTGACCTTGTCTCCCACCCCCCTGGTCCCAAACAGGAGTACCTCTACTGAGCTTTCATAGTGCCATGGGTCTCTAGCCAGCCTCGATGCTCAGAACTCCCACATCAGAGACCAAGGACATTGCTGCAGTTGCCAAGTTCCTCTTCATCATCTGCAACAAAACAAACAAACAGGAACACACTGTGCTGGCTGTCATCATCACCACCCCACCTGTCAATGCCGGCCTCTTCTGTAACACACCTCTGCCTCAGCCAAGGCTCCTCAACATTGTGCTCACCTGCTCCGAATCGATTCCAGAGTCCAGCGCCAGGCCTCTCCTCCCCTCTAGGACCTAGGAGTACAAAGATAAATGACCACTGTGCTTGCAAAAAGTGACGGACCCCACAATCCTTCTTGTTACCTCCCTGACTCACCTCAGGCACTCATCCGATTCCAAATGCGGGGAGTCGTGACCTGCAACAAAGAAAAATGCTGAATCCCGTTGCCATGTTATTCTCAACTCTGAGTCACCACCCCCACACACAACCCCCTTACCTTCTCACAGCCCTCCTCAGTGTGCGGCTTCACCTCTCCCAAGTTGGCTGAGGCATCTGAAAAAGAAATGGAAACAGACACATGCTGAGAGAGGGCTCAAAGCAGCAGCCTTCCCTCAGCAAGTCCCATCTCCCGTTCCCGTAGCTTCACTGCTCATCTGCTGGCCTTTGCAGGTCTTTGGTTCTCTTATTCTGACCTGTGCACCACCTGGAAAGCACAAACAATGAGGAATGCTTGTAAATTTATGAAAACGAGAAGACCCTGAAATGACTTGCTGCATGGGTGTGCTAAGCATGGCTCAGTGCCGGAGTCCCCTCTGCGGCAGAGATCTTAATTCCCTCATCACTCGGCACCTCCAAATTAAAAACATAAAGCAAGAGTGGTAAGCCAGTCAGAGGAATCGGGCATAGCTTCCCTCTAACACAGTACAGTGACCATGCTCCACTCACCTCTCCTCTGTCGCTCTTTTCCATGTGGCTCCCTGCCTTAACATCTGCAAGCACAATACTGAAAAAGTCACCCCCATGCAGAGATAGACCTTAACAATCCCAGAAGGCTTTCTACTATATGGCCATACAATGTAGTCTGCAACTAAGCAGCCGTTAAAGTCAGCAGAGAACAACCAAGGAAAAGCTTAAGGCTTGTTATGTCTTTTTTTTAACACTTTCAAGTTTCAGTCAGCTTTACTACCCCTGAACAGGCCCTCCCAGACATCTCCAATTGTGTCCGCAACACACAATTTAAATGATGGCCCACACAACCCGTACACATTTACAACCTTTGCCGGAACAATCTGGACATTGCAACACATTACCCATAGACACCCATTATGGCTATCTCACCTGCCCCGAGTTCACATACTGGGCAGAGCGGCTCCAAAGCAAACATGCACAGAGAGGCTGACACCACACAGAAAGCTACAGCTGCTACAACACCAAAAACAGAGAAAACTCTCCCTTGGAAGAACGCCTCCCACACATTATGCTCCATCTGCCCAGATGACTCACATGGCCACAAATGTGACAGGACAAGGCTCTACGGGAGCCCCAGAATAGAGTCTGACACAACAACCTGGGGCCAAAATCGAGATGATAGATGTGCAAGAAGCCAACCTTCAAGACCTACAAACATAAGGATGGAGGGACAAACTCCCAGTCTATGAACAGGGACACTGAGAGAACACAGCTGCGGAGGCAGCCTGCAGCGATGCCCCAGAAGACAACTGACCAGATTACACTGAAGCATGAGACCCAGGCATGCTTTAAGCTTGTAAAGCAAGAAAATAAATGAAACTGACATGAGCGGTCAAGAAACCAGGAACGGTCCCTGAGGAGAGGGCAGTGCACTTTGAGCACAAAGAGCGAGGAAGACATCAAGACCTGATGAAGGACTGAAACAGAACACACGCAGCTCACACTATGCAACACAGTCAATCTTGAGCTGCCCTGCCCATACTAGTCTCATGCTAGTAAGTTACCCATTCCCTTTAACTCCACCTAGTGCTATATTTCAACCACCCCAGCCCACCCCCCTCCGTTTGCCTCTCCCCAACACTAGTCCTTCAACTTGGCTTGCATAGCGCCATGGGTCTCGAGCCATCCTCAGTGCTCAGAACTCCCACATCAGGTACCTGGACATTGTTGCAGTCACCAAATTGATCATCACCTGCTGTAAGGAAAGGGAAAAAAACAAAACAAAACAACAAAAAAAACCCCAACAAAATTAAAGGGGAAAAAATAATGAAACAAAACAAAACAAAAAAAGCCACACAATAAACAGTAAACAGACAAACAAAGGGAAAACACTGTGCTGGCCATCATTACCACCACCACACCAGTCAATGCCTGCCTCTTCTGCAACACCCCACTGCCTCAGCCAAAGCTCTGCAAAACAGTGCTCACCTGGTCCAAAATGATTTCTGAGTGCTATGCCAGGGCTCTCCCCCCCCTGCAGGACCCGAGAGTCTAGAGACAAGTGACCATTGCTCTGGTGAGAAGTGACTTACCCCACAGTTCTTCTCATTACCTCCCCAACTCGACTGCACAGCACCTGCAAGAAAGACTAATGCTGAACCCCACTGCCATGTTATACTCAACTGTTAGTCACCAGCCCGGCACAAAACCCCTTTAGCTTCTCACAGCCCTCCTCAATGTCCAGCTGCACCTCTCCCAAGTTGGATGCGGCTCCTGAAAAAGAAATGGAAACAGATGCATGCCGAGACAGGGCTCAAAGCGGCAGCCTTGCTGTGCGATGCCCATCTTCTGCTTCAGTACATTGGCTGCCATCCGCCAGGCCTCTGACATTTCTGGCTGCTGCATCTGGGCCTGTACATCACCCTGAAAACACAAACAAAGAATGCTTTCAACTACTTAAAAACATTTCACTTGAAATACAGCTGCTGCTCCAGCCACCTAGTCAGTGCTCACATTAACCAGCAAGATGGGTAGACAGAGTCAGGTCTGTGAAAATGGACATTGAGAGGATAGAGCTGCAGAGGCAGCCTCGAGCGATGCCCCAAAAGACAACTGAGCTGAAGACTCTGAGACACAAGCCCCATCTACAACTTAGGTTTGTAAAGCCAGAAAAGCTCAAGCTGAATAATAACCTGCTCCCTTTCCCTGCCCAAAGAGGCCAGTTCTTTAACATCCTCTCCCACACCAACCTTACATCTCCTTCCTGCCCCTCCCCAAGCCCAGTCTTTTACCTTAGCTTTCAGAGGGGCAGGGATCCAAAGCCATCCTTGAGATAAACCCCTCGTAAACTAGCTGGGATGTTCGTTCAGTAACCACATTCCTCTTCATCATCTTCAAAATAAAACAAGAATGGTACACAGCCAATCTAGACATTGATCAAAGGCGACCTTTGCCACAACTCCTCCACCTGAGAACATCCACAGGGTTAAGCTTAGCTTATCACCACCAACAAATATAGTACCTAAAAAAAACCCTGTACAAAGATACTTAGAAATGCATGCACTAGTAAGTCTTAACACTGCCTGAAGGTCTTCATTCAGACAAGACCATTTCAAAAAACACCAAGAAAACAACAGCAGAAAACACCCACAAAGCTCTAAGGCCACAAAAAACACCACCAAACCCTGATGAAAGCCAAAACCTGAATGCGCTCCTAGTGAAAGGCTGTGCTCAATATACCCGAGGCCCCACCCACACCCCTGGCCACGCCCCCAGCCACGGCCTAGGCCTAGGCCATGCCCCCAGCACAGTCCCCGCCCACCCCGGCCCCATGACCACATTAGGCCCGCCCCTTGTCTAGACCACACCTTCACTCCAGACTAGCCCCACCCCCACACCTGAGCACGCCCCATCTGTGCATTGGCCCCACCCACAGCCTCACCGGAGTCCACGCCCCTTGTCCCTCACTGCACCACCAAACAGGAATATTTTTCTACCCCAAAGTTGTGTGGGTAGCCCACCCCTTCCCCCTTCCAGACCCAGAATCAGGGGGATTGGAATATTTTTGTGCCATGGCAGCAGCTCCACAGGCGTGGCCTGCCATGGAAAGTCCTTGTTTAGGAGAATTGTCCATAAATCAAGATGGGAAAAGGGAGAAAAGGAGAAGGGGGAAAAGGGGCAGCTTCTCAAGGTAGTTTTACATTTTCACCAGTTAGAGGGTGGGGGCAAGTTTTTAAGTCTATAAATAGGGTTCCTTTGCATTTTAAAAACCTTATATGGCATAGATGTTTGCACATCTATATATTTAGGGTGTATACATTTTATATATATTATCTATTTACACTTATAAATTTTCAGTCATTCTTGGGCTTTTACCCCCCCTTTCTTCGGAGGACCCCCCCCCATCCTCTACTCACCCCAGAAATCATTGCCACATCCCAGAAATACTGGGGTACACCAAATGACACCATCACTCTCAGATTCTCCCCCTGCCTTTTTTTCAAAAAAAAAAAAAAAAGGCAAAAAATTATCAAAACTGCCCCAAACAGCAGCTCATTACATTAATAATTGCCATTTACAAATACACACAACCTTAAAAAAAGGGGGGCTTGGCTAGAAAAAGAAAGGGGGGACAGCACTGCAAACAGCTGAAGCATCCACAGCCCTTATCCCTTAACAGACACTCGCGTTGACTATTTTTATCGGCCAGATATACAACACCGGTTAGTGCCTTTTCTCTCAATGTAGCATATAGCTGTGTTGG
>JANEMJ010208693.1:0-13517 GCA_024361745.1 Cacatua alba
GCAGGCAAAGCACTCATTTCTTCAGAATAAGAACACCACACACATTACAGTACATTAATTCCTCACCGTTTCCCCTTATTTCAAGACTCACAGTTAGTCACCCCATTCACACAGGTTCAACAAGTTATCACTGGCATGTCTCCCTTGAGACAGTGACAAATACCATGTCAGAAGCAGTCATTTTCTCTAACCACAGTTGAAGCGGTTCTCACATTACCTTTCACAAAGTAGATCAGCACTCCTGCAATTTACCTATCCACTACCAAGCATGCCGAGATGATCATTTCCAGCACTAAACACAAGATGCCTGAGCACACTACTAGATTAAAACTTAGTAAACACTATTGATCAGCATTCAGGTACTCTGTGCAGATGGTCAGGTTTCACCCCGATTAAACAGCCTTGTTTCACTTCACTGGAGAAAAGTAGGCTCTGGAACAGGCGGACTACATAACCAGAGCAACTTAGCATTGAGTGCAATCTAGTCCTAAATTAAATATTGCATCCAGTAAAAAAGCTATGAAACCAAGTCTTCTAAGGCTCTACAACAGTCGTCTTCAAAGTGTCAGGGGGGAAGTACCCCAGGGGGTGCACAAGACAATCCACTGGGTCCGGGAAGAAAAGATTAGAACTTCAGTAATGTGTACGTAACTTGTAAAGAAGTAGATACAGACCGCAACTATGTGTTCAAAAATTACTTTTTTTTTTTTTGTTTTGCTCACAGGAGTGCACAAAAGTTTGAAGACCACTGCTCTATAAGTCAGTAAAAGATCAAGCTCTCCAGTGTCCACTACACATCTGATGACATCAAGTAATCCCCATTTACTTCAGTCTCTGCAACAAGGAACATCTTCCTAACTGAAGTAGCCTTGGGTAAGTAGTCTCCTTAGACTCCTAAGGAGTCTGCTTCTCCAGATGGCACAGAGCATACGCACACTAACCCTCTTTGTTCCTTCTCATCATGACTTAGGTCTTTAGCTTAACTTCTTAAACAGCAAGATAACTTACGCTAACTTCCCTTCACAAGAAAGCTTTTAGTTTTGCTGAGGAACTGTCTACTTACCTCCGTACTGTATTCCATGCCTAGCTGCACAGTCAAATACTTTATTTTTGTGAACTGTATTAACCAAATGAAGCGCAACACTGAATTGAGCGTCAATGAGGTATTGAACCCACACTCAAAGCAAGACTTACCACTCTAAGTGATGCTCTTTAGTAGAGGCACTAGCAGTCAGCACAATATAATGTCTAGAAGAAAAGAAAAAGTAACATTCTAGCTCAGGACTTGATATTCCTTCAAATGAAACCAAAACTGCCTTAAATGTATAGAAAATGACTTCCGGACAAGACACATTATATCCTGCAGGCAGCACAGTATTAACTGAAGAAAACCTGATTACATCCTTCAGAATTGCATTCTGCTGCATTCTAAGTATCAGAGCTGGTATTTTTGTTAATAAAAACAGTGTCAGTGGCAAAACACAAACAGTTTTTCTATCTTCCCTATACTTATCCTTACCAAAATTCCTATGACTACCTCCAGCTTCTGAAAAACAAACATATCAATGCCATCTTGTATTTCGACTGCAAGCTAAAACTCACTATGCTAACCAGTACGGCAATCATTTCAAGTTCAGGTAACAGATTTCATACATACTTGTATTTCTGAAAGAAGTCCAGTGGTTCAAAGAGCTTTGACCAGTCTGATTTTCCTTGGAGAATCTCATTCGTAACTGCAAGACCTACAATTAAGGTTGAAAACCTTACTACCATTTTGTTTTTAAGACTAGCAGAGCGTGATAGAAACTTTACAAGAGAAAGGTTTTGAGCAGTAATTGACAGATCAAAAAGCAGGAATTCCCTTGACACAATACACGCCTACTACAACAGTTCATTGTAAAACTGCTCCCTTGTTGCCTGCAACAGGTAGACTTCCCAGAGAACTCTTCTGCCTAAAAGGGCACAACACCGCACGGAATATAACCAAGTCAGGTAATGTGGTTTCATATTGCAAGAATGACACCTTTTAAGCAGTTAATAAGCATGGAAAGAACTTTACCATGTCTGAACTCCTCCACCATTACCGCTCGCGTTGATGTAGATACGTTGTATGTAGAGTTCTGCTGCGGATAGGCTGGGGTGATGATAGGCATTACGTGGTATCGGTCTGATGGGTTCACCTGTGATGTTAAAACAATTGTGCTCAGCACCAGCAGCTTAGCTTAGAAGAAACGTTCAAGGCTTCCAAATTGCATGTCTACATACCCTCGGGTCCCATACTGGTAAATTAAGATTGCTCTCTTCCTGTTGTTTCAGCAATACAGGTCTTGGCCACTCCCTAAACAAGAAAAGCCAGGAACTGACTGTCCATTTAAAACTCTGCCATGTAATTCAGGGTAGGACTGAATGGTGTTGGTCTAAATCTTATATAAAGAACCACCTCAGAAAGTGTTACTGCTTTACGCAAATCAAAATAGTCATCAATAGCTCTTACCATTCTGAAAAAACCAAGAAGAACTTGTTCACCAGAGTAGAAGCCAAAGCGTTTGGATAGAGTTGACACGTTCTCGCTACTAGCACAGCACAGGAAACCCCACCAAGAAATCCCAGCATGTTGGAGTAAATGCCACGTCCTACAATGCAGACATTGTCGTTGCCCTGTAGTCTTCCCATGCCCAAGTATAGTCCTTCAAATTTACAGCACCACCTTCACAATCTATAGAATACCTAGCACCCTTCAGCCTCCAAGTCAGTTATTTTTGCAGTGCAATGAGGCCAAAACTGTTGCTCCTTACAGCGATGCGAAAAAGAATCGTTACCACACCACTTCCCAAAATACCGCTACTCTGAAATTTGCCTGCACTGCTACAGCTACTGCTTCACTCCAACTTCCCTTGAGAAGAAGGTTCTGCCATTCTTCTAGCACTTGCTCTAGTCACATGCGCAAACGGTATTTTCTTATTCCTTATCTATCAAGCTTTTATACTTCACTGGGCATTTTTATCCTTTCTAGTCAGGTTCCTGGTAAGCAATGCAGCACCTTGTCTTGTAGGCACTCCCCTCATCTCCCCACTCTACCCCCATTAAAAAGCCACACAATCTACCCCACGGACAGTCCTTCAATCTAAACTACGACACAGGTATTGAACCAAAACCTGATATTTAAACAGCTATCCAAAGATGAAGGACTTCTAATGCTATTGTTTTTTCAGCACGAGGTGCCTCTGTAAAGTTTAAAGATCACAAACCATCACATTACTCACGTTTTGCCCACAGTTTAATTGCACGGAGCGTGAGCCGGAAGTTCTCTTTATTTGGCACTAGGTGCAGTATTTCGTCAGTAACTCTGCAGCCTGTAAGAAAAAACAGTTGAAGTACAGCACTTCCTGGTAACAGGTACGAGTCAGTTCTGTGCTGTACTGGATCAATAGCTTACAGTTTCTCCTGCAAGTCTATGAAAACAAGTTTGCATTACTTGCTTTGTATTACCTTAAAAATCAGAGGTTACACATAACCTTACAGGCACATAACATAACAAATTAGAGGTTACACATTCCGTATCATCTCAGGTAACTGGTACCCTCAACAGCTTTTTCATACTTTAGACTACAGCCAACAATTGTCAATAAGGCCCTTCGACAGGATTCCGAAAGCTAGGTTTCTTTCGACAGCCAGGAACAATTAAACCAGTCAGTGTTAAACAGTGAGCAACTTCGGCTTCAGGTATTTAAAATATCCTTTTTCTTTAATGAACTACCACACAATCTTCTCTATCAAGTGCTCTACCTATTCATCTGAAGCAGTTGCTGTGGCAAACTGGAACACCACACACCCCCCAATCAAAGAAACATGAAACACAGGTCTATCTAAACACACAACTTGAAACAGCTGAATTTAAGCCCACTCGCCACCTCCTCAGATCTCAAGTATACAGGGGATCAGTTTCTGCATCCTGTACAGAAACTTGGGGTGTGTAACGTGCATTCCATACCAACTTTAGTAACATTTTCTTGTTAAATATGTGCAAATATGCTTACCATTTAAGCTCCGTATACATCTTATATCCAGGCTTCTGAGACACGAGTTATCTCTGAGATCAAGATTATCAGCAACAACTGGCACAGACAGTCTTGCAAACACGAGATCAATCTTAAGAGGAAAAAAGTGCCAACCGTTAGAATGCCCTGCAGTTTGCAAACAGCACACTGGTGGGGGACAGTTACTCAAGTCTAAAAAGAGTGGTTAACATTTGTATTTAGAATTATGTGACTATAGATACATCTCCCAAGAGATTTATTTGCCAGAAGACTCAATACAATTTCTAGAAGTTCCCAATTTTATTTACAAAGCCTTCACTGCATCACCCCTTTCTTTTTAAGCTAGGGAAAGGAAGAGGGCATTTTAGGTTGGAAAAGATTACCCAAGACTTAGAGTTTCAATTAAAAGGGAACTTAAAATTATTCACAGAATTAAGACTTAAGTTCAGTCACCTCAACTATACTTCAGCAAAGGAGAGAGCATTTCCTTTATGCAGGAAGCCCTTTTGATCCTGAAGTATCTGCTTTTTAGTACAGTCTGAGGCAAGAAGATTATCCTGTGAAAGTCTGTACCAGATAAAGGCCACAAAAAGGTCACTGAATAAATCTCTTTGTGATAGTGATACCAAGCAGTAACTTGCTTAGGTACTACAGCAGGCAGGTCTTGATTCATTGTATAGGATGTACTCAACATAGCTGGATTCCTGCAGCTGACAAACCTAGGCGGGAGTCAAATGAGTACTTTCACTTTCCATTTTCCAGATTGTTTGTCCCATGACCACTTCATTTTGGATGTGCAGCAAAACATTTAGTCTGCTCACATGATTCGTACAGTGAACTACACTGTACACATCCCTCTGTAGATACCTAGCTTGGCAGAGCTAAGAAGACTTAGCAAGGACACCGCCTCTGCTCCCACTCTGCATGATCCTAGGGATAAATGCTATTCAAGCAGGCTACCCTGGTCTACAGCACAGGCCTAGAGAACGATGTCCCTGATGCTCCCATGCCTGCTAGGCTCCCTAGGGGCTTATTTTCCTATAAGCTCCCATTCTACTGCAATGTCTTCTCCTGGGATACATTGCGGTCCAAAACAGCACAGTCACAGCTCCCTGGAAAAGTTAGCCTATTCCAAAGCAAGAAAAAATTGACTCACTTAAAAAAAAATAAAAAACGCTTACCTCAATGCCATCAAACTCAAACTTGACAACTGGTACATATGCATCTTCAACTGCCTGGAAAGGAGAGGAGAACTGTGTAAGAAAACATGGTTTGCTACTTTAATGTTTCTCCTGAACTACGATCAAATGCAGAATTTACACTGCTAACTACTCAGTATAAAGACTGAGTTGCTTCCAAACCAGAAGAATTGTTCATAAGCTGCAAGCGGTATAGCACTAAGACGGTATAATACTAGCTTTAACAAGTTATTTAGCCAAGAGATCCGGAGGCTGATCACGTATTGTAATGAACAAACAGTGCACAATGAGCCATCAGTATCAGAGGTTGTAAGGTACTTACCTTGGTGGTGAGGAAGAAAAGCAAGAGATTTCTGTAGCTATCTTACTCCTGGTTAACATCCAGAGAAATCGAGAACATTCTGTCCGCGTTTGACAGCGCGCACTAGCCTCCTGTATTTTTATTTTCTACCATGCCTGAGATGCTATCAGCTACCTTATGGGACAGTTTTCCATTTTGTAGACCACTCGTCAGAACTGTGCCACAGCCCACTGACTCTGTCTTCGGTCACCTAAACAAAGGCTCATTAGCTATGCATGTGAAGTCTTTCAAAATGTCTGCACAAGGAAGACCAGGCTGAGAGAAACACTTCTCAGGAGTTCGGTTCTATATGCAAAGGACACAACATATGCACCAGAGGGTCATTTTACAAGGCAGTTTTGTACATTCACAGCACAGCTCCTATTGACTTGATGCAAAGCTGACTGCATCTCTTCTACAAAGTCTCAGGCTGAGTAGCCAGAGAAGAACAGGACCAGAGAAGAATGAATTAGAGGTCCTAAAGTACACCCAAGGAACACCATGGCAAAGGTACTGACAGAAACCTTTCCACATCACATTCAACTTCCTTAGCTCTCAGGCTGCCCCTTCCTCTACCTGCATGCAGTTCCCTTCTTGCCAAGCCCCTTACTACAGCTAGGATGAAAGCAAGGCTCCTAGGGACAACCTTGCTTTTTGATACTACAGCCCACTCATTCCCAAACCATGGGCAGGGGAGAAGTGAACCACAGAGATTCGGATCGGACATACAGTCACTGGGGAAGGGAACCAAAAGCTTGACTTCCACACTTTCATGCTGCGTAGACAGTATTTTAGAAGGGGCTCAGAAACAAGGCCCTTTTCAATTTTGCTTTGTAAGACAATCACTTCCAATAGGAGTCTTTAACAGGAATATTCTTATTGTCGGAGTTGCACAATCTATCAAGGAGAGAGCTTGCTTACCCTTAGGTTTTTTATTTCCTCCTGACGTTTCAGTTTTTCAAAGAACGACTGAAAGAAATCCGATCTTTCTACATGTCTAGGAGCAACACAAGCCACGTCTATGTCAGCACCTGCAAAGAGATGCCATTTGTTCTGTTACTGTTGGAAGACACTTTCAAACATTACAACTATGACCAGACACCAAAAGTTTACCTTTAGTGTGGACTCCAAGCCTGTAAGAACCAAACGTAAATATTTTGCCACCAACATTTGCTGCTACTGAAGGGGGAAGATTCTGTGGGTAGAAGAGAAAGAGTTTTCTGGAGAACAGAAGATACACGTTGACCTACGTGCAAGTTTAACTAGCATATAAGTTACTTAGAAAGACTACAGCAGCCTCCATAAACAATGTCTTCTCCCTCCCATACTGAGTTGTTAGTCTAATAGACTGATTCTGTTTCTCTGAAGGGAGTGCTTGCAACTCACAAACAACAACAACAACAAAAAGGTGAGTAATGTAGCAGTCGCTTCATCAATTTAAATAAATTAAGACCTATTATCAGTCTTCCCTGCAGCAGACCCACATAAATTAACACCATCTAAGAGCCATATCAAAGGCAAGTCTAGAGTAATAATTTCAAACTAGATTGAGTGCTGTAGGCTGTCTGGGGCAAGTTTACTGCCCTGTTACCATCTGTCTCCCCCCACAATGTCTTGTTTCAGCTTTGTTAACCGCTACAAGTCAACTGATAGAGCCACTTCACAAACTTATTCAGTGCCCCAAGGACTCGAGGTCTTCATCTGAAGTATCTTTTATACATTATTTCAATGGCTCTTACTACAGATCTCCTTGATACTTCAGAAGGAAGTTAAATGTTGAACTTTAGCATAAATCCTAGTAGTATCGCCTTTGGAAGAAACAAAAAGGCTTCAGCTGTTTTGAGAAGAACCTATCAAAAAACCTTACCTTGCTCTCACCAAGTTCTGAAATCCATTCTTTGACCAAGTTATTCAGTCTGCCAAGAACGACCAGCCTGTAAAGAAAACTCATGTTAAGTTTGCCCTAAAAAAAACCCAGGACATTAACAAATTTTACAGTCTTGTTATACCTGTGATTCAGTTCTTCCTCCTCTTCAAATACCCCCAATGCTTTCATCGCTTCAAGCAGCTTCTGAGTATGAATGGAATCTCTATCCGTAGGAGGAGCCAAGCTAATTGCAGAAGTCATTCCATAGTGCCTTGGAGGCTGGTTCTGCAGCCTAGGAGTACTGGGGGAGAAAATAAAATACCGAAGACTCCACAAAAGAGAAAAACAAAACCCAACAAAACAACAACCACCACCTTACTGCAAAACACCCTTCCACTTACAGGTTTCCAAATCAGCTTCTGCCCTTTTGCCCAGCATTAATATAAATGAGGGAAAAAAGAGCCTGCTTATGGTTTTTAGATAACTTGACCTAACTTAGAAGCAACTTCTTTAAAAAACACTTGTGGATATAAGAAAAGATCCAAGTTGCTGCTATCTGAAGACAGCTTATTTGCATTGCGCTAGACAGTTGGAACTGATCGCCAGGAAATGAAAAGGTTTGAAATCCACTAAGGGTGACACTATGTACAGCACAAGTTTTGGACACATTTCAGTTTCACAGCACTTTTGATTTAAGGTTATTCCCATCAGCTTCCCGATCACATTAAACAAGACAATTTAACACTGGCTTCTTTTAGTTCAATGTATTGGCTGTGCTTCTACTGTTTCTGAAAGGACATTAGAGTTGATTGCAGAGCAGGGACAAAGTGGTCTGTTAAACAGAGTTGTTGCAGTAAATTCAGCATTACCTTGGTTTTGTCTATGGAAGAGGATGAAGGAAAACATCAACCAATCTGCAGCTAATGTTGCTAGCAGAGCCTTGTGCTCTTAACACAGCGTTCCATTTTTATAGCTCAGAGGCTTAGCTCTACATACATCTGGTTTAATCGAAATCCAAGAGATGGACATCAGCACGCAGAGCAGCACAAGTTAAGCTCTGCTTGTAGAAGGTGCTCAAATCTGCTTTCGCTAGCTCACTGCCCAGGCAGGCAGAGCATTACCAGCTGAAACCAGGAGAGAGAAAGGAGTGGCACAGGAGGTAAGAACTGTACTTAATGGATCAAGGGTCTCTACAGAAACACTAGTAGCAAAAGGGGGACACACATTAAAAAGGTCTCTACAACTCATCATGCTTGTCAAAGAGTGAGTCCATATCCAGACCCTAAGGCTACAGGGATTAATGATGGCATTATTCAAACCGGCTATTTTCCTACTTCACAAATGGACGGCTTCAAATCTTAGCTGGGTTAGTCAAGAGACGCTTAGAATTATTTAAGGTATCTGACCCACTTTGGCTGGAATGGGATGAGGAAATGCTCAAAGGACAGCCTCAACACTTGATTTTAAAAAGATAGCTTATTACAACTCCTTATTTCTAATTGTTGCCTTTACTCTGCCATTGAGGGAAGATGGATTTCTCTCTCGCAGAGTAGCTTTGTCCAACTACAGACATAGCTTTTAGTCACCTAGTAGGCTCCCCTACCCCCCTTCTCTATGAGCCCATTTTTCGAACTTTTTTTTCTAGGCGTTTTCCAAAAAGCTGGCGGGGGTGGGGGAGTGGTATTAGGACTGTAGTCCTATGAACTAGTCTCCCCAGTCAGAACGGCTGTTTACTTTCAAGTGTAACTAGGCCCTGACCTAATTTGCCTTGCCTTCTTTATAGGCATGTCAACTTCCACTTCATAAGTCAAAATATTCCTAATGAGTATTTTCCTTCTTATGATACCATTTTCATAACAAATACAGAAGGAAAGCCAATGAAGCGGGAGTGTGGTGGCAAGCACTTCTTGTTCTCAACTGAAGCCTTTTTCTCCCTGCTCTCTGTTCATTTGAGACTACACTCATTTCTTGACCCTCCTACTTGCCTTCCACATCCTCACCCCCAACACTTCCCTCAGTCTGCTCTCCTCAGGCTCAGCTTTGCGACTGTGGATGGAGGCTGCCCAGGCTTAAAAGAGACTCCCATCTCGCATGTGCCAACACTTCTTCACACTTCTGATCTGCAAAGTACTGCACAGATAGTAACTCATCTTCTCCCAAACTTCTTTCATCTTCTTCCATGTACGCTTCCTACGTTGTTGCCTCACCATGATGTATTTGGCCTGCTCTTGTCCCCAACTTGTTATTCTCCTGCTTACTCGATTGGAGATTTTAGACAATCTGTGGGATGGATCCTGGGGTTTGTTTTGATTTATCTTAAGATTTTATAAACACAGGGCACCCTTACAATCTACCTATCTATAACACATATATACTAAAAGGAAGGACTGACCTGACCCTGCAGTCACAGATAAAACAGACTCCTCTCTCGCCAACTGAGAGAAAGCAGCTTGGCTATTTGGGCTGACTACATTGAAGACATTCCAAATGGTCATAACAGAACAGTGTTGACTTTTCCAAGAATTTGCTCAATCAGCATCAACTAAGTTGTTAGAAAAAAACGAATGTGGAGGCTGACTCCTACTGGGAAATCAATTTCTACAGTCCTGTTCAGCCAGTAACCAAAAGGGTGCCTTTCCACTTGATCCTTTAACTGTATTTAATTTTGATAGGTAATTCTGGTTTCCTCAAAAAGACTTCCTTTGTCAGAGTCCTCTTCTCAATCAGGTACTGGAGGTTTATTTTAAATAATTTCACTGCAAGCACAGATCCCCTTTGTTAAAGCCAGTTCAAATTAGGCCACTGAAAAATTAACGACCACTTGTATTCTCCACAACTATCTGTGCATACTTACTTCACTATGAATCAGCGGTTGCAGAAGTTAAGTGCTACAGCCTCATTTAACAGCTTACAAGTAGTAATACGTTGAATTTCTATACAATACTTACAGTCCCCAGCCTGGTCTGCCACCTGCTGAGCCAATTGTACTGCCTCTCCCCAGATGACCTTTTGGAGTGGAGAGAGGAAAAAGCAAAAAATCCCATGCAGTTTATCTGAAGATAATTTTTTGAAAGGAATTCTAAAGTTACAGTTCCTTACCAGTGGTGGGTTTTGACTGTCCTTGGGGGCCCAGACAACTTGCTAATGCTGCTTGTCTTCGCACAGGAAGCCGACAGCCCTTGTGAATAAACGCAGACAGTTGGAAAAGAAGCTCTACTACAATATAAGAATCACTGCATATGTTGAAATAAAGCTTACCTTCTCTTCCAACAAACTGCTGACTGACAGAGAGGAAGAGGTAGATGGTTCAGCAGCACTCACCAGAACAGCGGGAGGTCTAACAGTCATGGGTGGTGGTGGTGGAGGCGGTGGCGGCTGCTGCTGCTGTTGCTGCTGAATCTCCTGATGGAGCCTTTTTGTGTAGCCAGTTCCATTTTTGAAGTTGTTCACAGCCTAGAGGCAGAAAAGCATTTACAAGAAGCTACGATGAAACTTCAGCAGATATACGAACAAAAGCCTTCACAGAGGAAAATTACTCGTGTATTCCTGTAAATGCCATCAATCCTCAAAGAAACCAACATACAGATGTATGAACACGTCACATTGAACACTGATACTAATGACTGGTAGCTCAGAGGACCTGTATTTCAAGTACTTCAGCGTTAACGCCAAATGTGAAAGCGAGGCAATCGTGTTCAGTAAGAGCGGGACCTGAATTTGCCAGATCATCTCTAAAGAGTCGTAAGCTTCTGTGACAGCAACAAATAGTGTATTTGAAAAGTCAATTTAGCCTTATTCAATTCCGCCTTGCTTAAGGAGATGTAAATTAATATTTTCTTCCCTTTCCGCTTTTTACAAAGAGCCTTTTCTTACAAGCACTTTATGTAAAAGTCGTCATGTTACCTGGCGTATGCACTTGTTGGGAATTAAAGCATCAGGCGAAACATCTGTCTCCTGACACGTTGGGCATATATGTTCCTCAGATTCCAGTAATGCTGTTCTAATACCTGCATAGAATTAGAATAATCAAAACAGTATTTAGCCAAACTAAGGAAGTTTTGGGGGTTCTCACCAATCATAAAGACATGTCTATGATTAATAGGTGAATATAGTCTTGAACTGAGAGCATGAAGCTATAAATGTTCAATGGTGTAAAAAATTTCTAGTATGCAGCAAATAACTATACAGTTTTGTATTTCACCATTGGAACATCTGCAGATGTAGCATAGGCTGTGTCTTGATGTTGCAGCTAGTCTTTTTCCCCACTATCTAGTACAGCGAGAAGTCCCCAACCTCAAGGTTAATGAACAAAACATGTTTCAAAAAAACCTCATTAATAGGTTCAAAAAACCATTAGGAGGTTCGAGTTCTGAAGGTTTTAACCAACTCTCCCGTGGAGAAGAATGTGGATTAAATGCCTAACTATCCGTTTGTTGCAGACCACTGTAAGTCACCAGAGTCGGCTATATAATTTTGTATGAGACAAAGGGCTGTGGACCAACTAAAAGCATTCAGTATCTAATACTGTAATCCCCTGCACAATTAGCCACTCTCCTCATACTCGTCCTTCCGCTTGTAAAGAAGACTTAACTAGATACCTAAAAAGGGGAAAAGGCTTCCTGGCTTTTTTCGCCCTTGATACCAGAAGAGCCCTTTCCTGTTCAGGGTATACTTCAGCATAAAATAGAACTGGTAGCAAAGTAATTTTGTTCCCTCCTCTTTCTGCTTTCAGAAAATCAGATGTGATGTTTAGAATTAACAAACACGGGCGTAACACTTACATTTGTCACAATAACTGTTGCCACAGCAGGGAATAACAGCTGCATCAGCCATTATGTCCTTACAGATGAGACAGGACAACTCGTCTGGAACAGCAGCATCTGAGGTGGAGGAAGAGGAGGAGGAGGAGGAAGAAGAGGACGGCTCCTCTGGTAAAAAGGGAGGCTTCTCCATCCTTCCTCTAGCATAAGCTTCCCTGGAGGAGGGGTGGGGAAGGAAAAAGAAACGAGTTAAAGATGGGTAGAGGAAAACTTTTCCAAGCTTTGCATTTTCTCAAAGCAAGAGAAGAGATGGAATTCTTCTCGCTCCACATTAGCCTCCTAAAAGGTAGGCGCTTAGTTTAAACTACTTTTCTATAGCCACAACACTAGAAGAGGGAGGGAGGAACAATATTCCTTCTGCAGAACTCTCCCATTCATTGGAGCAACTAAGAAAGAAGCTCAGACTAGAAAATTAATCTTTTCACAGCTAGAAAGCAGGGGAAATGAATCCCACCTCTCCTTTGCCAGAGGATACATGTAAATTGCAGGCTCAGCATAACGTTAGTCTCCCAGCAATTACATTTTATAAAAGCAAGAAGTCGATGTTACAGCTTCTACAAAAGGAGATCCAGGACGGAAAACCAGAAGTGCTACCACGGTCATTTTAAAGAGCCACTCCTGTCAGCACACAGCAGTATTTTCTCACTGTATAGCAACAGGAAAACTTCAGTCTATTTCACACATGGGATTTCAGAAAAGTCAGAGGGGGAGGAAATCTCAGTCCAACAGCCATCTGTTAAACTTGGCAAGAAGCCTTTGAAACATAAAACAGAAGCAAAATGAGCTTTCAGTGACTACGGTTAAATGGCATCAATACTCAACCAGGGACTTAGTGCAATTAAAACACGCAAATATTCAATAGAGGGGGCAGAGAGAAATGTCTTGGTTTTGTACAAAATAATAAAAACTGTGAACTGCCATTAAAAAGAGTGGAAAACAGAAACATTTCCACTAATACTGAAAGATATAAAAACATGCATGAGTGTTCACCCAGAAAGACCTATGGATATATTGAATGTCTACGACCTAGGAAAAAGAAAATTTCACACTTCTAATTCCAGCTTCCCCTGGAATTTTGAAGGCCTTTGCAACATTGCCATACAGCCTCTGCATTTCACCCCAACAGAAACAATTCTTAATATGAGTATTCATGTATTTGTTACGTAACTGCCAAGGTAAAACAATTAAAAACTAAGTAACACCACAAGTCCCCCACAATCTTACCCCATTTGTCAGGCAGTTCTTTATGTAGTG
>JANEMJ010214126.1:0-11887 GCA_024361745.1 Cacatua alba
ACCCCCCAAGCCGAGTCTGTTTTGTCCATGACCGTAAGTGGTGAGTGATCCCTCCCTGTCCTTGTCTCGACCCACAAGCTTTTCTTTGTATTTTCTCCTACCCATCCCACCGGGGGGAAGGAGTGAGTGAGTGGCTGCATGGTGTCTTGTTGCTGGCTGGGCTTAACCCATGACAAGGTGATATGGATTTTAGCATCTGAAGGCAGGGAAGGGGAAAATACTGTTTCATATTAACTAAAAACTAGTTTTAGAAACTGCCATATACAACATTTTTGACTTCAAGAGGGAGCAATTTAGGAGCCGTTAAATGTCAGTTGGGCCATCAAGGCCAGTGTCTTACAATGTAAACCAACCACTGTACTTGAACTTCATAACCATAGTGAATGGAGGACCTCTGGATATATCCCACATTTTGAAGCAAATTAAAAAAATGTAATGCCTCTGGCATGAGAACGAGGCATCACAGAAACCCATTATGTCACAAGAACAGAGAAGGTATCATTGACTTTAGCATCTTCTCTAAGAAAGTCTGAATAAAATGCAACTTGCCATTAGAGCGGGGTGTGCTGGAATCTACAGGTGCTTCTGGCGTCTTCATTTTTTCATTACACTTTGGGTCTGTTTTCTTACGCTCAGGAACAGAGTTCTGCTTTGGCGTTACATGGCAGGAAGACGCAGAATGCTTTGAAGAGCCACAACCTTGCAATAAAGAACAGAGAGCAAAGAATTGCGTCTTGCATTGTTCATTGACACAAGTCTTAAAATCCTTAGCATGAAAACACATACCTCTTTTCTTACGAGATTCTTTAATTTCTTCGCAGCATTGCTCAAACTCTTCATCCAATTCTTCCTTCACTATGCCATATGCAGTATCTCTCAAAGTACAAGCTCTGTGCCTAATGAGACGACCTGAAATTTTATAGTCAGAACTGAGTATTTTCTACAAGCCAATGAAATATTTTATTTTGATTACTTAGAAAGATTCTGCTCTTTTCATAGGTAGGTTCTGAAAGGTTATCTCAGTGTATATTTTCAGCATAACAACATAAAAGTTAATTATTAAAGCAAAAGTACTAGTTACTGATCAACACTTCCATCACAATTTCATGCCCAAGTAGTTTAAGCTACAACATTCACAACCTGGCAAGAAATGCTCTCTGTGGATGTTTAAAATGATCTAATCCCAAGTCTACTGTCCACAGACAACATTCATCAATTATTACATTGTAAATTTTTCCAAATTAGGGATAAAAACATATCCTCACCTCCAGGATCTTTAGCAGAGTTGTACTCTAAAGCATTGGTACAGATTAGATTGATGTCTTTCAGAAAATCTTTTGCAGTTAGGTACTGGTGCAAGTCAATCTTGGCAACAACTGTCGAAAGGTCCATGGGGTGTTTAATAACTGTCTCATAATCGGGTACCTACAAATGAAATATATGTGCTCAGATACTTAGCACAGGATCTACCAAAATTAATTATTTTAATAAAGTCAAAAGGACTTCTTAAAAACTCCAAATATTGATGACACATTCAAAGATGCAAAAATTAACCAGTTAGTTTCTTCAAAATAGAAGGGCTATTTCAACTGGCTTTGAGGAGACAGACTAGGAGAGGGAAGAAAAGAAGCAGGGACGTCCAAAGCATCTGTGGGGCACAGAAGGGAACAGACACCCAGAGTGGGATTCATTTCACTTGCTTCAGAACATCACAGCAAAGAAACCTTTCTCGGTAAAGTCACCGGAGATTCTCTTTGTTGTTGGCAGCAAGAAAAAGGCTGCAGCAATTGCACCTTTAAAATATATGTCCTGGGCATCTACTTTAGAAGGAGATAACTGGACCCAGAGGTGCCGATTGCTTTACTCAGACCATAAAAGGAGCCTAAGGACTAGATTAGACAAGGACATCTATGTTTGGTTAGATTACTCACATCTCAGAAACTGAAAGTAAAGACAACTCAGGGGATGCTTAGGGGAACAGGACTTTGCTGAAATGCAAAGCTATATTAAAACCTCAGCTCACTTGGAAGTATATGCCCCTGGCTTAGACTTATTCAATATATTACATGAGAAAAAGAGACATAAGAAGTGCATGGGAGGACGAAGAAACCACACAGTCCTTATGGTTGATCTTCTACTGAAGAGCCCCAGATGAAGCAGAGAATAGAATCTTTAAATTTATTTTAAAAACTGCTGCTTCTACTCCTGTTCTCACAGAAACTATTGACAGTCAATTAAAGAGCTTTAGGCTTTATTAGAACAGTCCTACAGATACTGTTTATAATTAGTGCTGTAACATGCCTACGTATCAAAACCTTTTCATGAGCAAACTGTGTTGGTATTTGGTCTAACTGGCAGTTGGACTAGATGATCATTGTAGGTCCTTTCCAACTGAAATATTCTGAAGTTCCAAAGACATTTTAGAAGGCTTTCAGGGAATACTCAAATTAGACAGTTGAGAGCCTCAAGGAGTCAGCAAAAGTAAAAGCAAAACTCACTTCCTGCTTCTTGAAAAATCAGAATAGTATGGTCCCAAAACCAAAGAGAAACCTTCCTTTTTAAAAGAGGATAAAGAGCACACAAACACTAAGAAATACACACCCAGAGAAATTACGAATAGATGCAGATAAAATAGTATTGCAGATCAACACTAATTTACCTCCTCTGGGTCAACAGGCTTTGTAAATGCTCTGAAACGTCTGTCGGCAACAAGTCTATCAGTCACATCCCTTAAGAAAATCCGAAGTTCAAGCAACGTATCCTCCTCCTGCTCCTCCAGCCGTCTTATTTCTTCCTCTGTCAGCTGTAGAGGTTTAGGTGGCGGTGCTACAGGCAGTACTTCCAATGGCCGCCGAGCTTAAATGAATCAGAAAATTTTAGTCAATTTATGGTACTCAAATACAAGCACATGAAAAGGTATTGATTGAAAATTTCCACCAAAGCAAATACTGTATAGCTATTAACTTACAGTGAGCAAAGTTTTATACGTAAAAGAGCCTCACCTGCGTTGTTTTTTGATGCAGGAGGTTTAGCAACTTGATTTACAACTAAATCCTCAAAAAACATTCTTCTTTCGTCCTTATTAGGCAACTCAACTTCGAAAACTTCATATTCATTAATAAACAATTCTTTTATCTAAAGCATGAGAAGAAAAAGATATTTCAGATGTAAGGCCACACAAAATCATATTCTATTCCAAAAAGATAAGTACCTTTCTAAATTAAACTAAATAATAATCTGGACAAGACAAACTGTGAAAAGTTACCTTCTTGGCCTTAAAAGGCTAGACTTTCATAGGTTAGCATGGCAAATTAAAATACATTCTCTAAGGAACACCTCTAGAGTTAGAGCTCAATGAAGGGACCATATGACACACTGATGAAGTAAGTGGTGACACTCACCACCTCCAAGACTGCTTATTTTGTATTTACCCTACTTGCTGTCCTTTAGTTTGAATCTTTACGGGAGCTATACAGGGGACAGGCAAGGTTCAGCAGACAATGGACGACTTTTTGGTAAGGTGGTGGTTTTGGTTTTGTGTTGGTTTTTTTTTTTAATTAAGTGAGGTGTCTGAAGTTGCATACTTTCAAGTTTTCCTCCATTTTTCAATCTCTACTACCAAAATGTATAGAAGGAATTTCAATATTTATTTTAGACAGAATTTACTAACAGCATAAAAACTTCTGTAGAAAGTTAAGGCCTTTCAAAGCATTTGATAATAAACACGTCTAGGTAAGCCTTTTCTCTCCCCCTCAGTAACTGAGACAAAATAGTCACACCAGCATATTCACATTTTGAACACCGTCCTTTAACACACAGTCTCAGATGTCTAGAAAGCTAAGCATGCACTCCTATTGAATTTTGTTAAGGAATGCAAATAAATATTTATTTCCAAGTTACTTAAACAGAAGTTGGAACTTAGCTTTCTAATTTGTAAAGCTTTCACCTATATGAAGAAAGAAATTGACATGTTTATTAACGAATTTACATTTGAAATTACATTCCATCATTAACAGCATGACCACCATACTTTTTCAGTAAAACTATATTTCATTTTCTAGTAAAAATATCTTTTTCCCATTTACATTTCAAGCACTGTATATTCTTGACTAAGTACCTACCTAACCATCTTGAAGTCACCGGAATTATTGTCTGAAGTAAATTTATACTTCAGACAATAGAAAAAGTTGTGTCAATGTCAATCTCTTTACTCAGAAAACACTTTAGTCAAGTGCTTTCAGCATTGTTTTGTCTAAACAAATTCTAAGAGAGCTGGTTAGGTTGCCTGAGTAATAGCAGTAGGAATTTGCTTAAGAGTGCACAGTACTCCACTGCTTAAAGGATTTATAAATTAACAAGAAATGGAATAAAAAAGTAAAAAAAAGTATCGACAGAAATACCTCTTTGGGGAGATCTTCGTGATGCACATCAGCCGTTGCAAGCAGCAAAACCGGAGCAAATGTTGGAATGTTTTGCAGTAGCATTGTAAAAGTAGCTTGCAATGTAGTTCCAACAGCCTCCCACCACAAATGGATATGTGGGATATAAATTATACTTGGTGCTGTTCTCTGAGCTTCTCGCATCAACTGGTAAAACGAAAGCTTGGATAAGAAAACTAAACCATGCAGAATAGGCTAATAACTAACTCCATATCAGTCAAACTATCTCACAATATAGGAGTACGTGAAGCCAAAATATCAAAACAAACCAACAAAAGAACAACTTCTTCACAGCAAGATAAAATTTTCACTTGGACTCAAATGGAGACATTGCTACATAGACAGAAACAGACCTGAATCTCTGCCTGATTTCAAAACTACTTAGGTGTAAGAGAACTCCTAAACAGCCTCACAACTCAGCTGGTGTGTTGGTGTACCTGAAAAAACAAAACTAACCCTTCAGCAAGATGTATTAGTCTGGGTAAATTGCTACACGACTGCAACTACACCATTTTCAATTCAGAGCGGGCACATATCCAAGTCAGTCTGAAGCACAGTCTGAACAAACAAAGACCTACGTGAAAAGATGAGGGCTGACCTTGTCAAAGAAGTCCAGTTACAATTAATAATTTCAAGCACATCTTATAAGAAGTGACCCGTCTTTAGCCCGCCTGAGCAGCTAAATCAGTCACAGCCTCTCATTACCAAATGATCCATCAGACCAGATGACGTGCTTTGGAAGACCACGCACCACTGCCTACAGATGGTACCTCAGTCACAGAAGACAACATGCATCTAGCACATGAGGGAAGTGGCAACAGTTCTTTCACATGACAAATTTCTCTGTGCACCCCTTCAGATTATCAATATTCAGGGAGTTCCTGTCCCAAGATGGGAAGCGCATGTGCTATGCTATAGCCAGGCAGTGACTAGACGTGGTAGTTACATGACCGCAGATGCAAGCATCGCGTAACAAAAAAGGATTTGATCCTCTTACATGACAGATGAGTATCCAATCATGTCATGTGCCTGTCCTTACTTGTACAGCTCTCAAGTGCTGCTACTAAAGGTCAAAATATTTTAATACAGTGATGCCAAACAACGAAATGGATTTCCTGCCTAGAAGTAACAAGGAAAACAGCTTATATTTAATTTTCCTAGTTAGGAAAAACACACCAGTGTACAAATGTAAGTGTTCCATGAATTTTAACACTTTTACTGTATATACTGCAGCAGTACAAGCTGTACATGTAAAAAGAAACACTTCTTTTCCCCAAAACCTTGATTGCCTTGCAAATATAATAAAAAAGAAGGCTACAAAAAAGGCATGACGCAGTCAGGCTGATGCAAAGCCATCTACTGGGAGCACAAATTCTTAAGAAGCAATGAAAAAAACCTCCTGGATCCCACCAAGACCAGCAGGATTTCTTGCCATAAAGAAGAGTTCATTAGCAGCACCTCCCATCTTACTGAGCTGCTAGCAACCTCTTCACTATTCAATTTGGAATGGAAAATATGGCCTCGTATAACATCCTTATTCGGTATCACTCTATCTAGAAAAGTGGATTTTCAGACAGAAGTAAACATAAGAGCACATTCAAACCAGGCCACCTCCATTAACAATGAATTTTGCTTACTTTACTAGTTTAGATACAGTTCATGAATCCTATGAGATTAAAGAGAAAAAAGATACCTGCGCACATGTTTCTTCTGGTGATGTGACGCTAACAAACAAAACGGATAGGTCTAGCGTATGAACTGGAAACTTTTCTAGGGCATGTATTACGGCAGGTGCCAAATGAGAGGTTTGCCCGTATCCTGGCTCTCCAACTAGTAAGAACCGTGGCCTGCAAGATGTTGGCTGGTAATAAGCATTTCTAGAACAATAAGAAGAAAAGAAGTTTAAAAATGCTAAGTGATGAACAGGCACACAGATGTTCAAGGCTTTTTTTTCTATACACTTTTTTTCTTTTAATTGGTAAATACTCTCCATATTCCAGCAAATAATAAGCTGGTCTGTGATCAGGAAGACTATCAAAGCCCATGGTCTTACAAACTTGTACCATACCTCCTCTAAGAAATCCTGCCAATCCCCAGCATGTCTGCTATTCGTTTGGCTGGGTTAAGTAAGAGCTCTTAAATCCCACGGGGGACTGTCCAGCTAAATACACAACAACTGGTCAGTAACCTGATAGGGGGGAGAATAGCAACTCTCTCTCTCAGCACACACCAATCTGGATCTCTTCACCGCCCACACCAATTTTCAGGAGGTCTTAAGTTTAAGTAACAGTGAGATCTCTACATCTATCAAGTTGAGCTGAAATTTGGCACCAGTTACTGAAGATGGTGGGAAGCAAGGAGCAGAACAATAATTCTAGAGAAAAAATATTGTAGGCACTGAAACACATTACCTGTTATCTGAAGAATTACACAATTGGATTGGTTAAATTACGGCAGTACACTAAATATGTATAATAGTTATATTTATTTTATTCAGTCATTCTAATTGTTTCACTTTGAATTAATTTCCTAGTAATCTTGCTTTATTTACTAGCATAAAACATATTTGTGAATAGCATTTGTTTTTTCCACCACAACACTGTTGTATCTTTACTGGGTGAAGTCAAAGATCCTAGAGACCTAACCAACTGCAGCAGGTCAGAAGATTTTCTGGACAGCACAGCAACAGAAATTGAGAAAAATAACTGATGTAACAGTGACGACAATAATCTGTTTTGCAACTCTTGGCTTATACGACTTCCACATTAAAATGTCAAAAGATTAACATGAACTTAGTAGGTTAAAGGTACAAAATGCAGACATTGTTTAAGTTTTTCTCACAGTGTTTTAACACACCCTTTCTCAATTTTGTAGCTGCTCCATAATTCACTACTGGTTTAACACTCTTGGAAGGTAGAAGGGCATAAGATGGCTACACAAATCCATAGCATTTTTTTAGCTAAAAGGACAGACAGTACATTTCTTCAGTCTTGAGTCTGTCAAGGAATACCATGGATTAAATCACATGTTCTAATAGTCTGTGTACCACTTTGACTTAGGAAAAGAGGGCTGCGCCATTCAGTTTGATGGGTTACGGCAGTGTACTCTCTTAGAACATTAATATTCAGCTGGATCTTCACACTTACTTCTTGCAAATACTGATCACCCCCCACACACACACTTCACTCCATCTACCACCCCTCATGCCAAAACTGTTTACAGACCCAGCCATCTTAAAAATGTAAACATAAAGGGGACAAACATTTACCTGCTAAAATCGAGGAATTTTTTCTTTTCTCTACCAGGCATTTTATCCTTTGGCTCCTCTTCAAAGATTGACAGTGATTCCTCATCACTGTCAATTGCATCATCTCTTAAAATATGATTTAAATTGTCTGAAAGACAAGAGAGATTTGTTAACTTTCCTGAATAGTCTGTATCTCGCTCTTGCATTAATACAGTTTCTAAATCAGTGCTGGAAAACCCTTATCTTGTATTTCTTCATTTGAGGGCACACGCTGAACGCTATTTTCTGAGGAGTTCATCCTACCACAGACCTAAGGAGATTGCACAAGTCTCTACAAAGCTGTCTTAAGTCCCATGATTTCCATAAGGCACATCTCTCCATTGGTGAAAACTTGGGAGGTTTTTTTCCTTAGAATAAAGATGATTAGGAACAACTTCTGTAGTACGTAGACGCCTGAAAAACCCAGCAAGGCCATAGACTTCCATTTGTCTAGGACTAGTGAGAGTCAGAACATACAGACCAACACATCTTCTAAATAAGGCTCCTCAAAGATCACCAAAGGAGGAGATAATGGAAGGCAGACAACAGAGAGGGGATGCAATTACCAGTTTCCTAGCTTCTCTGCTTTTATTTTGTTGGTTGATTTCTGCCTCTGTTTTACCAATGCAAATTCATCTCCCAGCTCTAGTCGGAGTAATACTAGTAGGATATTCTCAAGGGATTAGCGTAATAACTAACCACAGATCTCCATTAATCAGGAGTGGAGTGAGTTTATCAACTTATTTGCTCTCACCAACTGACAGACTAAAGCTGATCAAGGCTGATGCAGTCAGGAAGGTAAGCTCACATATGCTATGCAAGCCAAGCCCCCAGGTATACACTACGAAAACATTCTCATCTCACGTGCAAGTGTACGGCGTGATGCACAAACATTTAAATTAAGAGACTATGGTTCAAAATCATGATAGCTAAAACGGTATTTAGCTTAAACCACTTCTACTTGTATTGTGGTCCTGACATTCTTCAGATAGGAATTAGAAGCATTCATGTAAAAATGCCCTTCTCCCCTCATTTAAACATTTATTTTGAAGGAGGTGCCTCATACATTAATCCTTATAGCCATCCCTACAAATGAGAAATATGTTAGCTACTGCCAGAAACAGGGGGATGCAGTAGAGAATGCACAGTTCTCTACTTCGTATTGTGAGTCATTCACAGCTCCCATCCAGCCCTTTAGTTTAGAATCCAGAATAAAAACGTCGCACGACATTCCTGAAATAAAGGTCTGCACACGCGTATTGTAAAATTCTACTGTCATTACAGCTGAGAGGTTTGTGTATGTTTTTGCTTTGGCAGCATTTTTAAGAAATTAACATTATCGTTATACCTTGCTGTTGGTCTTTCTTTAGTGCAAGCTCTGCATGGGGAAACACTCTCTGCAAGGCTTGTAAAATTCTTGCTAGTGTCTTTTCAAACAGTGGTTTTGAAATAGGTGATAGCGCTTGCCCAGGTGAAGCTACAGCCCTCTGTGAAGCTGGAACAGTCTTCTGCATGGCTGTGACAAAATCCTTTGCTGTTATTTTAATAGAAGAGACATCGAACTGCAGTTTCTGGCTACTTTTGTATATCTGAGGATAGCGGCGGCGCAACGCACAGAGGGCAGCTTCAGCACATAAGGATTTAATATCAGCACCACAGTATCCTAGTAAACAAAACAAGAATCAAATGTTATGTCAGTCTCAGATAAGTCAAGGCCAAGGTTTCCAAAGTGCAGCACTGAAAGACTTTGTACGCAGCCAAAAAATGGCAGGTAAAGAGACTTGAAAGAGTTACTACACTGCAGAGAAGTTTTGTTACGTGGCTCGCAACCTGATATCCTGCGCTTAGGAAGCGGCCACCTCATCAAAACTTTGCTTCTGAGGAAGATGCCCAAAACCCATTCAATGTTCTGAGAGACAAAAAGAAAATTCTAAGAAAAGAAACATCAACATTTGTTTGCTCCCAAGGCGTGCCAGCTGCCTCACTGCCTCGGTCTGCAGCAAGGCACAAGAGCTTGGGTACTGCCTGGTACAAGCTCAGATTCCCTAGGACTCAATCACATGCAGTAACTCATTTTGTTTTCAAACTTACCAACACACTTTTCAGCTAGCTCTTCAAGAAACGTGTCCAATGGTTTAGGGGTCCAGTCTCTTGTGTGAATCTTGAAAATCTCTTTTCTAGCCTGGAAAGAAAATGGCTGCATTTTAGTATGTACTAAGTTTTCTCTTCAAAAAACTGAAAACAACACACGCCCCCTCACATTAATACAAATACTTTTCTTATCTGCTAAACTTTTCAGTATTTTAAAGTTCACTTAATAGGCTCTCTGCTTTTTCAAGCAGGAAATTTAATAATTCTCAATTTGTTACATTAAACTTTTTCTGGAGGCCTGCAGTGAAATAAAAGGCATTTATAGCTTCCATAAAAAGTAATTCTCCACAAGTATGAGACCTGATGATCGTGAGGAAAAAATGGTAGTAAAAAACATAGCTGCAAATCGACATTTTTCATCAAAGAAAATTTTCTCAAATTTAGCAAAATTTCATGGTGACATTGTCATTAGTTCATCAAATTTGTTCTTCTGCCAGTTCGTTCAAGGAAAACAGTCCTAGCGCTACATTTCAAATTGCTACAAAGAAGAACAATAATTATGACTCAAACTACTGCCACTGATCCAGAAAATGTCAAATGTTTTGTTAGCAAAAAGGAATTCTTATGTCCATACCACTTCTTTCATTTTCAAGAAGAGATAGCAGTAATTTATAGTCAATTCATACACTCATTCTTTCTTAAACATTTCAGTGACTAGCAGCATCCCATCTTCTTGGCTGGTCACAGTGAAACCAAAACTAATTCTAGAACTAACTACTTGTTGAAGTCATCTTACTCATCCATATTCGGTACCAGATCTGCCCTCCACAGTACAACACAGTCTCTCCAGATATCCCTCTTTTGTCCAAGTTGTACAATACTGGTTTCGACTTTAACTGCTCCTTGATACTGCATTGTTACGTGGTTTTGTTATAAAGATGGACTTTGCCACATTAGCATTAAGGTTGAGTTTAAGTTCTGACCTCTTTATTTGGCAAGCTGAAGAGGAACTCCCGATCAAAGCGCCCAGGTCTTCGTAAAGCAGGATCTATGGAATCCAGTCTGTTGGTGGCTCCGATTACCACAACCTCTCCTCTGCTGTCTAAGCCATCCAGAAGTGCCAGAAGTGTTGATACAATAGAGCTAACGGAAAAACACAATTTTCATTCACTGGTTTAGTAAATTTTGTTACGTTCTACATGACCTTCTCCCATAATCACTCAAAAAGGACAAGCTTTTAATTGATGAGATGCTGATTAGTGAAAGACTCATTTGAAGACATAAAAAAATAGATAAGGTAACACAGGCCTTGTGCTGATATCAAGCTTAGTGAATTGTTTTCAATTACTGTTTAAAAATCATCTGAAATTTAGTAGCATTGAATTACTAGCTTTCAGGATAAAGGAATGTGTCACATAGAGTTAAACAGGCTGTGGTTGTCTTTTCACAAAGATCAAGCAGCTTCTATGGAGGGACAAAAAATGTACTACCTATGAATTTGGTCTTGTTTACTGGACCGTACAGGAGCAAGACCATCTATCTCGTCAAAGAAAATAATTGAAGGTCGCATCTGGTAGGCCTAGAATGAAAACACAGGAATATTGATGTAAGTAAAACAGCACTATTTTAAGGAGAAAATGCATGAAAAACGCTATGGCTGGAAAGTCACTGAAACTAGATTTTTCAGACTAGCATCAGGGATCTCTACTAATTGATCTAATGGAGTAAGTGGCACGAGTAATGGAAGACAACAGCCTATGTCAACCCACTGAGACTGGGTGACAGGAAACAAATCATAGCAGTAGTTTTTACAGCTATTTGGCAACCACCGAGAACAGAGCCGGGACTTAATTCAATTCCAGGTTCTGGAAGCAAGCTTCTCTTATGAATTTAAATGACCATGCTTTCAGCCTCCATCAGTTTCCCTCTGACCTAAAGACACCATCTCTGGCCTCTTGAAACCTTTTTTGTGGCTTCTTTTTTTTGAGGAAGGGAGCAGGGGTTTGCTTTGTGAGGTTTTCTCATTTGTTTTATTAATCTTTCACAATACATCTCAACATTCAAGGCCCTA
>JANEMJ010219342.1:0-12970 GCA_024361745.1 Cacatua alba
TCACAATGCAATGGGCTCAGAGCAATTTAAAGGGGGTACAGCCCCTTTAAAAAAGGATACAACCTCCACCAGCGGATAACCCCACCCCAACCTAGCCCCCGTGGGCCTTAAAGCAGCCACCCTTAAAGAACGCGTCAAAGCTCTACAAACTAAAAAATCCAAAAACAACGTAAATCCCTGAACCCATAGCAGGTCAACCTACAACAGTAGATGAATCAATGCTAAAACGAGTAACCAGGACACCAAGTCCCCTAAAGCGCCAACCTAAACACCATTAACAGCACAACCCCAATACCAAACCCCCGACTAAACATTGAGCACACCCTGTCAGACCAACCCAGGAGCGCACACTAGGATGATTAAAATCTGCAGAAGGAACTCGGCAAACCTAAGACCCGACTGTTTACCAAAAACATAGCCTTCAGCCGAACAAGTATTGAAGGTGATGCCTGCCCAGTGACACACGTTTAACGGCCGCGGTATCCTAACCGTGCAAAGGTAGCGCAATCAATTGTCCCATAAATCGAGACCTGTATGAACGGCTAAACGAGGCCTTAGCTGTCTCCTGCAGATAATCAGTGAAATTGATCCCTCTGTACAAAAGCAGAGATGAACACATAAGACGAGAAGACCCTGTGGAACTTCAAAATCAATAGCCACCACACCCAACCTACAAACCCACCAGGCTCACTACCCAAAAACACTGGCTAACATTTTTAGGTTGGGGCGACCTTGGAGAAAAACAAACCCTCCAAAAATAGGGCCAACCCCCTAACTAAGAGCAACCCCTCAACGTGCCAACAGCACCCAGACCCAGTAAAACTGACCAATGAACCAAGCTACCCCAGGGATAACAGCGCAATCTCCCCCAAGAGCCCCTATCGACGAGGAGGTTTACGACCTCGATGTTGGATCAGGACATCCTAGTGGTGCAGCCGCTACTAAGGGTTCGTTTGTTCAACGATTAACAGTCCTACGTGATCTGAGTTCAGACCGGAGTAATCCAGGTCGGTTTCTATCTATGATTAGCCTTTCCCAGTACGAAAGGACCGGAAAGATAGGGCCAATGCCCCAAGTACGCCCTCTCCCTAAGCGATGTACTCAACTAAATCACTAAAGGACCACACATAACCCCAACGAAAAAGGCTGCTAGTGTAGCAGAGCCCGGCAAATGCAAAAGACTTAAACCCTTTACCCCAGAGGTTCAAATCCTCTCTCTAGCTCCCGCCATGGTCTGACCAAACATCCCCCTAAATTACCCCATTACAACACTAACCTACATAATCCCCATTCTAATCGCTGTAGCCTTCCTAACACTAACCGAACGAAAAATCTTAAGCTACATACAGTCCCGAAAAGGACCAAACATCGTTGGCCCCTTCGGATTATTACAGCCCGTTGCCGACGGTGTCAAATTATTCATCAAAGAGCCCATCCGCCCCTCCACATCCTCACCACTCCTGTTCATCACAACCCCAATACTAGCCTTCCTCCTCGCACTAACAATCTGAACTCCCCTGCCCCTCCCACTCCCCCTTGTAGATCTGAATCTGGGTCTCCTCTTCCTCCTAGCAATATCCAGCCTGGCGGTCTATTCAATCTTATGATCAGGCTGGGCATCAAATTCTAAATATGCCTTAATCGGCGCACTACGAGCAGTGTCACAAACTATCTCCTACGAAGTGACCCTAGCCATCATCCTCCTATCCATAATCATACTAATCGGAAACTACACCATAACCACCCTCACCACCTCACAAGAGCCCCTATACCTTATATTCTCCTCCTGACCCCTCGCAATAATATGATACATCTCAACACTAGCCGAAACAAACCGCTCTCCATTCGACCTTACAGAAGGAGAATCAGAACTCGTCTCAGGTTTCAACGTAGAATACTCTGCAGGACCATTCACCCTGTTCTTCCTAGCCGAATACGCGAACATCATGTTAATAAACACGCTAACCGCCCTCCTATTCCTAAACCCGAGCACACTTAACCCACCCCCAGAGCTCTTCCCCCTAATCCTAGCTACAAAAACCCTCCTCCTCTCCTCAAGTTTCTTATGAGTACGAGCCTCCTACCCACGGTTCCGATACGATCAACTCATGCACCTCCTCTGAAAAAATTTCCTTCCATTAACACTATCCCTCCACCTCTGACACACTAGCATACCCATCTCTTACGCGGGCCTACCTCCTTACCTAAGGAAATGTGCCCGAACGTCAAGGGTCACTATGATAAAGTGAACATAGAGGTATACCAACCCTCTCATTTCCTAACAAACTTAGAAAAGCAGGAATCGAACCTACACAGAAGGGATCAAAGCCCTCCATACTTCCTCTATATTATTTCCTAGTAAGGTCAGCTAATAAAGCTATCGGGCCCATACCCCGAAAATGATGGTTTAACCCCTTCCCTCACTAATAACCCCCACTGCAAAACTAATCTCAACCCTAAGTATCCTACTAGGAACAACAATCACAATCACAAGTAACCACTGAACCACAGCTTGGGCAGGACTAGAAATCAACACCCTATCGATCATCCCTATAATCTCAAAATCCCACCACCCACGGGCTATCGAGGCTGCAACCAAATACTTCCTAGTACAAGCAGCCGCTTCCACACTAATACTCTTCTCAAGTACAATTAACGCATGACACACAGGACAGTGAGACATCGCCCAACTCACCTATCCTCCAGCATGCCTCCTACTAACCACCGCAATTGCTACCAAACTAGGTCTAGCCCCACTCCACTTTTGATTTCCAGAAGTACTACAAGGATCATCCCTTACCACAGCCCTACTCCTCTCAACAATCATAAAACTCCCACCAACCACGCTCCTACTCATCACATCCCATTCACTAAACCCCATCCTACTCACCACCATGTCCATCATATCCATCACCCTAGGAGGCTGAATAGGACTAAACCAAACACAAACCCGAAAAATTATAGCCTTCTCATCCATCTCTCATCTAGGATGAATAATAATCATCATCGCCTACAACCCCAAACTAACCCTACTAACCTTCTATACCTACATCCTAATAACCGCCTCCATCTTCCTTACCATAAACACAACCAATATCTCAAAACTATCGACACTAATAACCTCATGAACCAAAACCCCCATATTAAACACAACCCTCATACTAACACTGCTATCACTAGCAGGCCTCCCCCCACTAACAGGCTTCCTACCCAAATGACTCATCATCCAAGAACTCATCAAGCAAGAAATAACCACAACAACCACAATCATCTCCATAGCATCACTCCTAGGGCTATTCTTCTACCTACGCTTGGCATACTGCTCCACTATCACACTTCCCCCCAACCCCTCAAGCAAAATAAAACAGTGGTCCACCAAAAATCCAACCAACACCCCAATCTCCGTACTCACCTCCCTATCCATCTCACTCCTCCCACTCTCCCCTATAATCTTCACCATTACTTAAGAAACTTAGGATAATATAAACCAAAGGCCTTCAAAGCCTCAAACAAGAGTTAAAACCTCTTAGTTTCTGCTAAGATCCGTAGGACGCTAACCTACATCTCCTGAATGCAACCCAGACACTTTCATTAAGCTAGGACCTTTCTAGGCAGGTGGGTTTTGACCCCACAACACTCCTAGTTAACAGCTAGGCGTCCAAACCAACAGACCTCTGCCTAAAAGACTCTGATGTGCTCTAAACACATATCAATGAGCTTGCAACTCAACATGAACTTCACTACAGAGCCGATAAGAAGGGGAATTAAACCCCTGTAAAAAGGACTACAGCCTAACGCTTGGGCACTCAGCCATCTTACCAACTTACCTGTGACCACAACCCGATGACTATTCTCAACCAACCACAAAGACATTGGCACACTTTACCTAATTTTCGGCGCATGAGCTGGCATAATTGGTACCGCCCTGAGTTTACTCATTCGCGCAGAGCTTGGCCAACCAGGAACCCTCCTTGGAGACGACCAAATCTACAATGTAATCGTCACGGCCCATGCCTTCGTAATAATCTTCTTCATAGTAATACCAATCATAATCGGAGGGTTCGGAAACTGACTAGTCCCCCTCATAATTGGCGCCCCCGACATAGCATTCCCACGCATAAACAACATAAGCTTCTGATTACTTCCCCCATCCTTCCTCCTTCTATTAGCCTCCTCCACAGTAGAGGCAGGAGCGGGCACAGGATGAACAGTCTACCCCCCCCTAGCCGGCAACCTAGCTCACGCCGGAGCCTCAGTAGACCTAGCTATTTTCTCCCTCCACCTAGCTGGTGTATCCTCCATCCTAGGGGCAATCAACTTCATCACTACAGCCATCAACATAAAACCACCCGCCCTATCACAATACCAAACCCCCCTATTCGTATGATCCGTCCTAATCACAGCCGTACTGCTACTACTAGCACTACCAGTCCTAGCTGCTGGAATTACCATACTCCTCACAGATCGTAACCTAAACACAACATTCTTCGACCCAGCTGGGGGAGGAGACCCAATCCTATACCAACACCTATTCTGATTCTTCGGACACCCAGAAGTATACATCCTTATCCTACCGGGATTTGGAATTATCTCACATGTGGTAGCCTACCACGCAGGTAAAAAAGAACCGTTTGGCTACATAGGCATGGTATGGGCCATACTGTCAATTGGATTCCTAGGGTTCATCGTATGGGCCCACCACATATTCACAGTAGGAATAGACGTAGACACCCGAGCATACTTCACGTCCGCCACAATAATCATCGCCATTCCCACTGGAATCAAAGTCTTCAGCTGACTCGCCACACTACACGGAGGGACCATCAAATGAGACCCCCCCATACTATGAGCTCTTGGGTTTATCTTCCTATTTACCATTGGAGGCCTCACGGGGATCGTCCTAGCAAACTCTTCATTAGACATTGCCCTACAAGACACATACTATGTAGTAGCACATTTCCACTATGTCCTATCAATAGGTGCCGTCTTTGCCATTCTAGCTGGACTCACCCACTGATTCCCCCTATTCACCGGATATACCCTAAACCAGTCTTGAGCTAAGGCCCACTTCGGGGTCATATTCACAGGCGTAAACCTAACCTTCTTCCCCCAACACTTCCTAGGACTAGCGGGCATACCACGACGATACTCCGACTACCCAGACGCCTATACCCTATGAAACACCTTATCATCTATTGGCTCGCTAATCTCAATAACAGCCGTAATCATACTAACATTCATCATCTGAGAAGCCTTCGCCTCTAAACGAAAGACACCACAACCAAGTCTAACCTCTACTAATGTCGAATGAATCCACGGCTGCCCGCCTCCATATCACACCTTCGAAGAACCCGCCTTTGTCCAAGTACAAGAGAGGAAGGAATCGAACCTCCATATGCTGGTTTCAAGCCAGTCGCATATAAAACCACTTATGCTTCTCTCTCATGGGGTGTTAGTAAACTAATTACATGGCCTTGTCAAAGCCAAACTATAGGTGAAACCCCTATACACCCCTACATGGCCAACCACTCACAACTAGGATTCCAAGATGCCTCCTCTCCAATCATAGAAGAACTAATCGAATTCCACGACCACGCCCTCATAGTTGCCTTTACCATCTGCAGCCTCGTCCTTTACTTGCTAACACTCATGCTCATAGAAAAACTGTCATCAAGCACCGTCGATGCACAAGAAGTCGAACTAATTTGAACAATCCTGCCCGCCATCGTCCTTATTCTACTGGCCCTACCATCCTTACAAATCCTCTACATAATAGACGAAATTGACGAACCAGACCTAACCCTAAAAGCCATCGGACATCAATGATACTGATCCTACGAATACACAGACTTCAAGGACCTATCATTCGACTCCTACATAATCCCCACAACAGAACTCCCAACAGGGTACTTCCGACTCCTAGAAGTAGACCATCGCATCATTATCCCAATAGAATCTCCAATCCGTATAATTATCACTGCAGACGACGTTCTCCACTCATGAGCTGTACCAACGCTAGGAGTAAAAACCGACGCCATCCCCGGACGACTCAACCAAACATCATTCATCGCCACCCGACCAGGAATCTTCTACGGCCAATGCTCAGAAATTTGCGGAGCTAACCACAGCTTTATGCCTATCGTAGTAGAATCTGTCCCCCTTACCCACTTCGAGACTTGATCCTCACTCCTAATATCCTAATCATTAAGAAGCTATGCATCAGCACTAGCCTTTTAAGCTAGACAAAGAGGAACTTCCCCCTCCTTAATGATATGCCTCAACTCAACCCAAACCCCTGATTCTCCATTATAATCATATCATGATTAACATTCTCACTAATCCTCCAACCAAAAATACTATCATTTACCTCCACAAACACCCCCACGAACAAAACACCCACAACCACAAAAAATAAACCCTGAACCTGACCATGATCCTAACCTTTTTTGATCAATTCTCAAGCCCATACCTCCTCGGAATTCCATTAATCTTCCTCTCAATACTACTACCCCCCCTCCTCCTCCCCACACCTAACAACCGATGAATCACAAACCGCCTATCCACACTACAACTTTGACTCACTAACATAATCACAAAACAACTTATAACCCCACTAAACAAACCAGGCCACAAATGAGCCATTATCCTGACATCCTTAATAATACTCCTACTAACAATCAACCTCCTAGGCCTACTACCCTACACATTTACCCCAACCACCCAACTATCAATAAACATAGCACTCGCCTTCCCACTATGACTCGCAACCCTACTCACAGGCCTCCGAAACCAACCCACAACCTCCCTAGGACATCTCCTACCCGAAGGCACACCCACCCTATTAATCCCAGCCCTAATCCTAATCGAAACCATCAGCCTATTCATCCGCCCACTAGCCCTAGGTGTCCGTCTCACAGCTAACCTTACCGCCGGACATCTTCTTATCCAACTTATCTCAACAGCTGCCATTACACTCCTTCCAATCATACCTGCAGTATCTGCCCTTACCGTCACAATCCTCTTCCTACTAACAATACTAGAGCTAGCAGTAGCCATAATCCAAGCTTATGTCTTCGTCCTCCTACTAAGCCTTTACCTACAAGAAAACATCTAATGGCCCACCAAGCACACTCATACCACATAGTAGATCCTAGCCCATGACCCATCTTTGGGGCAACCGCCGCCCTACTGACCACATCCGGACTAATCATATGATTCCACTACAACTCCTCACAATTACTAACCCTCGGACTAACATCAATTATTCTAGTCATAATCCAATGATGACGAGACATCGTACGAGAGAGCACCTTCCAAGGCCACCACACACTTACAGTCCAAAAAGGCCTACGATACGGAATAATCCTATTTATTACATCAGAAGTATTCTTCTTTCTCGGTTTCTTCTGAGCCTTCTTCCACTCAAGCCTAGCACCCACCCCAGAACTAGGAAATCAGTGACCCCCAACCGGAATCACCCCTCTAAACCCCCTAGAAGTGCCCCTACTAAACACAGCCATCCTATTGGCCTCAGGCGTTACCGTAACCTGAACGCACCACAGTATCACTGAAGCAAACCGAAAACAAGCAATCCAAGCACTAACACTTACCATCCTCCTAGGCCTATACTTCACCATCCTACAAGCAACAGAATACTACGAAGCGCCCTTCTCAATTGCCGATGGCGTTTATGGCTCAACCTTCTTTGTCGCCACAGGATTCCACGGACTTCACGTCATGATCGGATCCTCCTTCCTAATAGTTTCCCTCCTACGACTAATCAAATTCC
This sequence comes from Cacatua alba, assembly GCA_024361745.1. Classification (NCBI taxonomy): domain Eukaryota; kingdom Metazoa; phylum Chordata; class Aves; order Psittaciformes; family Cacatuidae; genus Cacatua; species Cacatua alba. Next base: position 7,790 of record JANEMJ010219342.1, read on the forward strand.
ACTTTACACCAAACCACCACTTTGGATTTGAAGCAGCAGCCTGATACTGACACTTCGTAGACATCATCTGACTATTCCTCTACCTAACTATCTACTGATGAGGATCATACTCTTCTAGTATATCCATTACAATAGACTTCCAATCTTTAAAATCTGGTACAGCCCAGAGAAGAGTAATAAACATAGTCACATTTACACTTACCTCAACTCTAGCCCTCAGCATAATTCTAACCCTACTAAACTTCTGACTCGCCCAAATAAACCCAGACTCAGAAAAACTGTCACCCTACGAATGTGGATTCGACCCACTAGGCTCTGCCCGACTACCATTCTCTATCCGATTCTTCCTCAGTAGCCATCTTATTCCTACTATTCGATCTAGAAATTGCCCTCCTACTACCACTACCATGGGCCACTCAACTAAAACACCCAACCACCACCCTAATCTGAACCTCCGCTATCATCCTCCTCCTAACCCTGGGCCTAATCTACGAATGAATACAAGGAGGACTAGAATGAGCAGAGTAAGAAAGTTAGTCTAAAACAAGACAGTTGATTTCGACTCAACAAACCATAGTCCACCCTATGACTTTCTCCATGCCCCTCCTCCACCTAAGCTTCTACTCAGCCTTCACCCTAAGCAGCCTAGGACTAGCTTTTCACCGGGCACATTTCATCTCTGCCCTACTATGCTTAGAAAGCATAATACTATCAATATATATCGCCCTATCAACTTGACCCGTCGAAAATCAAACACCGTCTCTCGCCCTCACACCAATCTTTATACTAGCCTTCTCCGCTTGCGAAGCAGGTACAGGACTAGCAATACTAGTAGCCTCCACACGAACGCACGGCTCTGACCACCTACAAAATCTAAACCTCTTACAATGCTAAAAATCATCCTCCCAACAATTATACTACTTCCAACAACCCTCCTCTCTCCCCCAAAACTTATATGAACAAATACCACAATACATAGCCTACTCATTGCCACCCTAAGCTTACAATGACTAACACCATCATACTACCCATACAAAAACCTCACCCAATGAACAGGTATCGACCAAACATCCTCCCCCCTACTAACCCTATCCTGCTGACTCACACCTCTCATAATCCTAGCAAGCCAAAACCACCTACAATACGAACCGCCCGCGCGAAAACGAATCTTTATAACAACCCTGATTGTAGTGCAACCCCTTATCATCATAGCCTTCTCAACTACAGAACTCACAACATTTTATATCTCATTTGAAGCAACCCTAATCCCCACACTAATCTTGATCACACGATGAGGAAGCCAACCAGAACGCCTAAGTGCTGGTATCTACTTCCTCTTCTACACGCTCATCAGCTCCCTCCCCCTACTAATTGCAATCCTATACCTAAACTCACAAACAGGCACCCTCTACTTTCCCACCCTAAAACTCCACCCTTACTCCACACCACTTACACCAACCGAATACTGATCCGCCCTACTGCTAAACCTTGCCCTCCTCATAGCCTTCATAGTAAAAGCACCCCTATATGGACTCCACCTATGACTCCCCAAAGCCCACGTAGAAGCTCCAATTGCAGGATCCATGCTCCTTGCTGCCCTCCTCCTTAAATTGGGTGGATACGGCATCATACGCATTACCTGTTTAACAAACCCACCTACAAACAACCTCCTCCACTACCCATTCATTACCCTAGCCCTATGAGGGGCATTAATAACTAGCTCAATATGTCTACGCCAAATTGACTTAAAATCACTCATTGCCTACTCCTCTGTAAGCCACATAGGACTAGTCATCGCTGCATGCATAATCCAAACCCACTGGTCCTTCTCAGGAGCCATAATCCTCATAATCTCCCACGGCCTAACCTCATCCATACTATTCTGCTTAGCCAACACAAACTACGAGCGCACACACAGCCGAATCCTCCTACTAACCCAAGGATTACAACCCCTCCTCCCACTAATAGCCACTTGATGGTTACTGGCCAACCTAACAAACATAGCCCTACCCCCAACCACAAACCTAATAGCAGAATTAAGCATTATAATTACACTATTCAACTGATCCACCCCAACAATCCTCCTAACTGGGGCCGCCACCCTACTAACCGCCGCATATACATTATTCATACTTACATCAACCCAACGAGGAACCCTACCTCCCCACATCACAACACTCCAAAACTCAACCACACGAGAGCATCTACTAATAACCCTCCACCTCCTCCCCATACTCCTCCTAATCCTAAAACCCGAACTAATCTCCGGGCCCCTCTCATGCAAGTATAGTTTAAACCAAACATTAGACTGTGACCCTAAAAATAGAAGTTAGACCCTTCTTACCTGCCGAGGGGAGGTTCAACCAACAAGAACTGCTAATCCTTGTATCTGAGTCTAAAACCTCAGCCCCCTTACTTTTAAAGGATAACAGCAATCCACTGGTCTTAGGAACCACTCATCTTGGTGCAAATCCAAGTAAAAGTAGTGGAAGCAACCTTACTCCTTAACACCCTCATACTACTCACACTAACAACCATCCTAACACCCACACTCCTCCCCCTTCTCCTAAAAAATTTCAAAAACTCCCCTGAAACCATCACCACAGCCATCAAGGCCGCCTTCCTAACCAGCCTGGCACCAATAACAATCTTTATAAGTTCAGGACTAGAAAGCATCACCTCACATTGAGAATGAAAATTCATTATAAACTTCAAAATCCCAATCAGCTTTAAAATAGACCAATACTCAATATTATTCTTCCCTATCGCACTATTCGTAACATGGTCAATTCTACAATTCTCAACATCCTACATAGCATCAGATCCGCACGCCACAAAATTCTTTTCCTACTTAACGACATTCTTAATTGCAATGCTCACACTAACCCTTGCCAACAACATTTTTCTACTTTTCGTCGGTTGGGAGGGGGTAGGAATTATATCCTTCCTACTCATCAGCTGATGATACGGACGAACAGAAGCCAACACAGCAGCCCTACAAGCCGTACTCTATAACCGAATCGGAGACATTGGCCTTATCCTAAGTATAGCATGATTTGCCTCTACCATAAACTCCTGAGAAATACAACAAATATTCTCACCCACAAAGACCCCCACCCTCCCCTTACTGGGCCTTATCCTAGCCGCTACGGGAAAGTCGGCCCAATTTGGTCTCCACCCCTGACTACCAGCCGCCATAGAAGGCCCCACCCCAGTCTCTGCCCTACTACACTCAAGTACAATAGTAGTAGCCGGAATCTTCCTACTAATTCGCACTCACCCCTTATTAGCCAGCAACAAAACCGCCCTCACCCTATGCCTCTGCCTAGGTGCCATATCTACACTATTCGCCGCTACCTGTGCTCTCACACAAAACGATATCAAAAAGATCATTGCTTTTTCCACATCTAGTCAACTAGGATTAATAATAGTCACCATCGGACTAAACCTCCCCCAACTAGCCTTCCTTCACATTTCAACCCATGCCTTCTTCAAGGCCATACTATTCCTATGCTCTGGGTCAATTATCCACAGCCTAAATGGAGAACAAGACATTCGAAAAATAGGAGGCTTGCAAGATATACTCCCAACAACCACCTCCTGCCTAACCATCGGAAACCTGGCACTAATAGGAACACCCTTCCTAGCAGGGTTCTTCTCAAAAGACCTTATCATCGAAAACTTAAACACCTCCAACCTAAACTCCTGAGCACTAACCCTGACCCTACTAGCCACAACCTTCACCGCCACATACAGCCTACGAATAACCCTCCTAGTACAAGCAAAATCCACCCGAACATCAACAATCGTCCCGATAAACGAAAACAACCCGCAAATCACCAACCCAATCACCCGCCTAGCCCTAGGAAGCATCACAGCCGGCCTACTAATTACATCGTACATAACTCCAACACAAACCCCGCCAATAACAATACCACTACCAACAAAAACTGCAGCCATCACAGTCACAATCCTAGGGATCATCCTAGCCATAGAACTCATATCCACTACCCACATCATAACCCAACCCAAACAAAACAACTACTCAAACTTCTCCCTCACATTAGGATATTTCAACCCCTTAGCCCACCGCCCAAGCTCCACAACCCTACTAAGCACAGGACAAGAAATTGCCAACCACCTAATGGATCTATCCTGATACAAAAAAATTGGACCAGAAGGACTCGCCAACCTACAAACCATGGCAACCAAAATCTCTACCACGCTACACAAAGGACTGATCAAAGCCTATTTAGGATCATTCGCACTATCCATCCTAACCACCCTATTAATAATAACCCAAATCTAATGGCCCCCAACCCACGAAAATCCCACCCCCTACTAAAAATAGTAAATAGCTCCCTAATCGACCTACCAACACCCCCAAACATCTCCGCCTGATGAAACTTTGGGTCTCTCCTAGGAATTTGCCTAGCAACACAAATCCTAACAGGCTTACTCCTAGCCGCACACTACACCGCAGACACCTCCCTAGCTTTCTCATCTGTGGCTAACACATGTCGGAACGTACAGTACGGTTGACTAATCCGCAACCTTCATGCAAACGGAGCCTCACTCTTCTTCATCTGCATCTACCTGCATATCGCCCGGGGCTTCTACTATGGCTCATACCTGTATAAAGAAACCTGAAACACAGGAATCATCCTTCTCCTGACCCTCATGGCAACAGCCTTCGTAGGATACGTCCTACCATGAGGCCAAATGTCATTCTGAGGAGCTACAGTCATCACAAACCTATTCTCTGCCATCCCCTACATTGGACAAACCCTAGTAGAATGAGCCTGAGGGGGATTTTCCGTAGACAACCCCACCTTAACCCGGTTCTTCGCCTTACACTTCCTCCTCCCATTCATAATCACCAGCCTAGTCCTTATCCACTTAACCTTCCTACACGAGTCGGGGTCAAATAATCCTCTAGGCATCCCGTCAAACTGCGACAAAATCCCGTTCCACCCCTACTTCTCCTTAAAAGACCTACTAGGATTCATAATCATACTCCTCTCACTCTCCACCCTCGCCCTATTCTCCCCCAACCTACTAGGAGACCCTGAAAACTTTACCCCAGCAAACCCCCTAGTAACCCCCCCACACATTAAACCAGAATGATACTTCCTATTCGCATATGCAATCCTACGCTCAATTCCCAACAAACTAGGAGGT
>JANEMJ010222010.1:0-12838 GCA_024361745.1 Cacatua alba
CCAGGTTGGACACAGGGGCTTGGAGCAAGCTGCTCTAGTGGAAGGTGTCCCTGCCCGTGGCAGGGGTTGGAGCTGGGGGAACTTTCAGGTCCCTTCCATCCCAAACCATTCCGTGGTTCTATGGAGTAACTGCACACCCACAACATGGTCATAGCGAGGGCTGACAACGTATTCTACCGTGCAGTGCTGCCTCTAGTGTCCCAGCGGACACCGCGTAATCCCATACAGGCACATCCCCAGTGACAAACTCCACCAGCAGGTAGGATATCGCCCTTTTGGTGGCTTATGTGACTTAGGCTGATTGTTTTGTGAACTCCTCAGCACCGTTTGCCTTCTGGTGTCCTGGAGCTGCTTTGCTCGCGGATTCCCCCTTTCCCTGAGCTCATTTAGGGTTTGCTTTTGGTTTGGGTTTCTAAATTACTGTCTCTAACGGGCCATCGCGTTTTGTCTTTTCCAGCTTTTCTGGGAGAAGAGGCTACAAGGCCTCAGTGCATCGGACGTCAGTGAACAAATCATCAAGTCCATGGAGCTGCCAAAAGGTCTCCAAGGTATTGCCTTCGCTGTGCTTCAGGTCCACAGGGTTGTGTGTGTTTTCCAAGCGCAGAGTTTCCGATGCGCCCAAGGTTTCACTTTACAGTCAGATAAAGTGACCTTCATATTGTAGATGGCATTGCTGACAGGTTCCTCAGTCTCCAAAACTGTGCTTGTTTGTAGTTTGTTTCTGTAGTGAGCGTCAGCCGCGCTTCAGAACTGCACTCGTGTCGGTGGGAGTTGATCCAAAATATGTTCAAGTCGTAGAATCATAGAATCACAGAACAGTCAGGGTTGGAAAGGACCTTGAGGTCATCCAGTTCCAACCCCCTGCCATGGGCAGGGACACCTCACACTGAAGGTCATAGTTCAAGATGAATAACTTGGGTGGTTTTCTTGGGAATTTGGGTGTTGTAAAAATCTCCAGTGTTTGTTTTCCGGAGGTCATTTAATACCTTGTAGCGTTGAAGCAAAGGCCGTGCTGGTATGGGTGAATACCGTGGAGTGGCAAAGGAGCTATTTCGGTGTGTGACTGAGGAGTTCATGATGTGATCATCCTGATTAAAAACCTGGTGATCTTGTTGGTGCGAGCAAAAAAGAGCCAATTTTAGACATGAGGTGCCCTTTGCAATGCTAACTGGGGCAGAAATGAGAACTGTGCTGCTACAAAGCCACACTGAAGAGCCTGCACGTAACTGGTTAGGTTATGCAGTCGTGTACCCAGCGGCACGAGGGTACCTGGCCCCACCAGCAGAGAAGAGCTCTGCTCCTGGTAGTAACACCTGAAATGCAAGCGTTGGCTGATCAGTTCTCTCTGCTTCAGGGGTTGGCCCAGGTAACAACGACGATACGCTGTTGTCCGCCGTTGCGAGTGCTCTGCACACCAGCTCTGCACCCATCACGGGGCAGGTCTCCGCGGCGGTGGAGAAGAACCCGGCCGTCTGGCTTAACACATCTCAGCCCCTCTGCAAAGCTTTCATAGTCACAGATGATGACATCAGGTAAGTGTTGTCAAGCCCTCAGTGAAACAAACGGCCTTTTCGGTTCAAGCAGGCTCCTTCTGGCTCAGTGCGGCCCTAGGGATAAGGGAGGAGAAGTGTGAATGTTTTATCTTGTACCCTTTCAGTAACTTGAAATAATGAAAACCTGGTTGGTTTGGTTTGGTTTGGTTTGGTTTTTTTCTTTCTGGTCCAAAGAGTGATACCAAATATTAACCAAGATACAAGCCGAAATCCACATTTTCGTTCCCAAGAGAATGGCCTAAACGTTCAGCCATAGTCAGGATCAGTCTCTGCTTTCTTCCTTCCCGTTTGTGGTTTGCTCAAGTCAATTTGTTGATCTCAGTTAAAAGGGAAGTAATTCCAACAAAGGAGAACAAGACTGTTCTCGTGTAGCTATAGCTTTGTGGCCGACACCCTCTTACAGTGGGAGGTTGGGATCTGATATGAAGAGCACAGTGAGATCTCTTCACGCAGATTTTGGATTTCAGTAGCTGCACTGTTAATTTTCTTTCCAGAGAAAGACTCATCCTTTTTTGGGTGCTCAAAGCAGGGGCCTCAGCACTGAATTCCAAGGTTAGGAGTGAGCGAAGAGAGAGGTTTCTTGTTGCGTTGACTCATTGCCACAGTGTGGCAAGACACGGGATGCCATCCCGTCATCCAGTTTTGTTCTCGTGTTGCTTGGAAGGAATCAACACATGGGATGAGCACCGCCTTCAGCATCACGTGTTTAGTTAAATCCTAGGCTGCACAGGGAATCTGGAGACGAAACTTGGATCTTGTGGAATTCACTCGGCACCAAAGTCTGCTGCTGTCGTGTTCTTTTCTAAGCCCCAAATGGCTAGCTGAAGCTTCTGCAGAGCTAATGTTAGGGTATAGATTATCCAATTCCCATTCCTTTGCTTGGGAATTTGCTTCATTTTGCTAAACATCGACTTGAAATGCTCTTGAAACTCTTCCTTCGTGCTTTGTTGCAGCAAGTTACAGGGCAGGAGGAGGAACTTCTTCCTTGTGTTGGACAACGTTTGTTACTTACTGGGCACAGAATTCCTGCTCTGTCTTCCCAATCATTCGTCTGTTTTTGCAAAGCGGATTCTGAGGTTGCTGTCAGAGCTCTGGCAGCTCAGGAAGGACACAGATCCTGAACTGGGACAGCTCTTGCCCCTGTGCACGTGTCACCAGTTTGGGCTCTCTTCTGCTTCATGAACTCGTAGGCAGCTCGCTACAAAAGGATTAAGTATTCTTAGAAGTCACCTTTTCATAGTGCTGGTGTGGAGCTGGCTCTCATTTTAAGACCATCCAGAGCACACACAACTGCGTGAAGAAGTGGTATCAGAATGCAGCACCTGCTATCACTGAGGAAAGCAGTACAATTGCTTTCCGAGCTTCCGTAACGGAAAGGAAGAGTTTGCCATTGGGGATATCAGGTCAGGTGCCAGCGTGCATCCTTTTGTACTATAAATGCTTCAGGGAGATCACAGTGGTTGCTTACATCTGACAGGGTCGCTGTCAGCCTGGCTCATGTTTAACTCAAAGTATTCCCGAGCAGGTAATGGTGGCAAATCTCTTTCATAATCAGAGGAGAATGCAAAATCTCCTCTTTTGGTGCAGCACATTCGCTGGGAAAACATTAAATCCCCTCCTGTAAATGCGTGGTCAAGAAACAACTGCGCTTCCTTGTGAGTAGGGACAAGGAGCTGGTTTTTGATTGGTGTGGGGTGTGCTCTCTGAGCAGTCCTGGGCTTCTTCATGCCAGTGCTGTGAAAGGTAAGTGATGGGAAATGAGCGTGCCGTGTCCCCGGTGCCTCCTGAGGCAGGCCTTTAGGATTCCCCAGGAGCTGCCTTCTCCCACACCGTGCCGAGGCTGCTGCTTTGCAGCTGCTGCCCATAGCTTCTTTCCTGGACATCATCCAGTTACGTTCTTCGCTCCTGCACTGGTGAGTTGCCTCCATCTCCATGGAGGACAAAGACTGGGAGCCTTTAGTGTCTGCTGCAGAAATGCCTTAACCAGTCTGCCTCTTCTGGGGGCTGGAGCCTGCTGACAATGGCAAGGGGGCGAACACTTGTTTTGTCCGGATGTGCTTAGGTGGGTGAAGTTTCACAATGTATCATGATATTCATGTTGGAGTCGCAGCTCTGTTCTGCTTCATGGACCAGGCTGTCCCTCTGGTGGGACTTTCTAAAGCTTATGGTTTTAAGGGGATCTCTTGTCCTTAAGTCATATGTGAAAATCCCACCTTCGGTTTTCAGCAGCCCTTCGTCTTGCTCAGTCGAGGCTCTTTGCTGAGCACTCACCATCACCCAGGAGGTTTTCTCCCTGAGCTTTTGTGGTTCTCTTGGCAATTGCCCTTTTCAAACAGCCCTTTTCAGATAGGTAATGGGACTTCTGCTTTTTCTTATGGGTAACCATAACCTGTTAAATTTACCAAAGCACAACAGTTAATGTAGTATGTCTGCTCTGCACAGTAGTGGGTAAGGGAAAGTACCTGTTAATCTGTCCGAAAGCTAGGCTGTATTTTCCATGAGACAGGAATGGAGAGTATTTCAAGTTTAATGCCCTCTTAAGTTTATTTGGCATGGATTTGAGAACGAATCTGAAGCTATATGAACCTTGATCCAAGCTAGTCAGCTGTAGTCACAATATTCCTCAATGCCATATACAAATCTCACTTTCAGTATGACAGACCAAAGCCACAGGAACTGTAAGGTGCCAGAGGAAGAAAATGAGAGATCAAGAAGGTTTCCACAGTCAGAGCTCTCCTCAGGAGTAAGAAAACTGTAAGGTAAAGTGATGTACGTTGCAGAGAGGCAAAACCCTAAATAACCCTGATCGATCTTGGCCACGAGATAAACTTTCTGACCCCGGATCTAAAGGCGAGTTTAATGCAGAGTATGTCAGGAAAGCACAGGCACCCGAACCTTCTGTAACTGCCATTATTACCATTATTACCTTATTCTGTAATTACCATTATTCTGTAATTACCATTTTATGGTTTAGTGTGAGGTGTCCCTGCCCATGGCAGGGGGGTTGGAACTTTTGATGATCTTAAGGTCCTTTCCAACCCCGACTGTCCTGTGATTCTATGCTTCTATTTGGAGTACAGTGCTCAACAGTGGTTAATGTCTGCTGAGAGTGGAGGAGGAGATGGGAAAGATCTATGGGAAGCAATGGGAGAGGGGGGGGTGTGTATGTGGGAATTAGCAGATGCCCCTAAATCCAAGTTGAATGTAATGCAGCAAATGCAGTGAACAGACTGGTAATTGCTTCTCCTTTCAGCAGTGCTCCTCAGACCTGGTTAGTGGGAGACTTCCGGAATGCCTGCTGCTGGGAAGCTCAGACAAACAGAGTAAACGTGACCGTCAGCAGTCACAGCGATGAGCCTTGATTAGGGGGTCTCCAAAAAACACTGTTTGAATGCGCTGGGAGAGCAAGGAGAAAGGGGAACTACCCCCTCCTCACACATAGGGAGGTGGACCTGGTGTTCCGGCAAGGACGAGTTCATTCTATGGATTCTTCCCATCTAATCAGACACCCATCCTCGATTTAAAGACACCTTCGTGTTTCCACTGCAGCTGCTTCCCGTTACTGGAGCTGTGCAATTTTCTGTTTCTAGGACAGAGTGGATATTACAGCGCTCGCACAAACGGAACCAAATCAGATGGAGCCTGAATAGGTTTAGCAATGTAGAAAAATAGATGGAGAAATGCAAGGGGAGGCTGGCACGGTGCCACGGTTTTGGTGTGGGATGACAGGTCCTGAAAGCATGCACACATCACTTGGTTGTGTGGGCTGAGAAGAGCACGAGTGGTGAGGACAAACAAAATCATGCCAAGCGCTAAGGAGCTGAACGCAGAGCTGCGCTCAGCCCTGTGGTATGAAGCAGCTCTGCACTGAAAATGGGGTCAGAATTGGAACTGGGGCTGTGGGTGTCTGTGTGAGGACTGGCGTGTCGTTACTGTCAGCTGGCCTTCAAAGGCAGTGGTGCTTGAACTAAAGGGCAAGGACTGCGTCTTGCTGGGAGGGAGGCTGAAAGGAGCGCGAGGCCGGGGAGCTGCTTGGCAGTGGTTGATGCAGCTGAGGAGCTCAGCACAGGAGGCTGCTGTGTGGGAGCTCCAGCACCAGGGAGGCGCTGGGGAGCTGTGGGGCAGGAGCGAAGAGTGGGCACTGGTGGGCTTGCCTTCCCTGTCAGCACTGCTGACCCTGCTGGCTTCATGGGCTGAAGCAGCTTTACCTCATCCTGTGTGATCAAATCGCACAACAAGTCAAGCGAACCAAACTGGACGGAGATACTCAAAGTCCTAGAGTTCTACTTTGTGTTAAAGAGCCGTCAGAGAATCATCGAATCCCAGGTTGGAAGGGACCTCAGGGATCGTCTGGTCCAACCTTTCCAGGCACAGCATGACCTAGACTGGATGTCCCAGCGCCCTGTCCAGCTGAATGGTAACAGTGTCCGGCGCTGGGGAGTCCAGCACTTCCCTGGGGAGGTTATTCCAATGGCTGATTGTTCCTACTGTGATAAGTTTTCCTCTCCTAGTGCTCAGTCGGAATCTCCCCAGGGATAACTTGTGCCCATCACCCCTCATCTTTTCCATGGGACTCCTTGTAAAAAGGGAGTCTCTGTCTTCCTTGTAGCCACCCTTTAGATACTGGCACACGGTGACAAGGTCTCCTGGAGCCTTCCCTTCTCCAGGCTGAACAGACCCAGCTCTCTCAGCCTTTCCTTACACAGCTTCCCAGTCCTTGGATCATCTTTGTGGCTCTTCTCTGGACCCTCTCCAGCCCATCCACATCTGGTTTTGTAGAGTGCACGCACTATCCCAGCTGTGGCCTGACAAGCACTGGGCACTTTATGTGAGTGGTGTTTTCTTGCTGTTGGTTCTAGAACATGTGCTGCTGATGGGTCGTGTGCTTTGAAGGTCACCTTACTTGTATGGAAAGGGTTGTGTTTTCAATACGTGAGAACTCTGTTTGCTCAAGGCTCTGTTTGCTGCAGGTCTGGGAGTGCTGGGAATTCCTTTTCCGTTGTTGCTGCCTGGTAGATCAGCTGCCTGGCTGAACATCTGGGAATGCGGTAACTGGGCAGAGCTATGTGTTTGTGTGAGTTTGGGAAGCAGGACCTGGGAGTAACCTCTGGAGAAGGCCCTGCACAGTGTAAATAGGGAACCTGGGTCCTTAATAGCAGGAGCTGGTCTGAGGTACAGAAAGCTGGCTGTCGCTTCTGTGTCCTGTGAGTTAAGTGCTACAGTCGTACGTCCGAGACGGCAGGAAGGGGCTGGTTACGGACGAGGGCAGTGATTCTGGACAGGCGCGCTGAGATTGCGCTCCAGTGTGTGTTTTACACAGCATCACTGGCACAGCGAAGTCCATTTAAAACAAGATCTCAAGGAAAGGAGCCTAATGATAGGGTAAAGCTCACGGTTGCTTTGTGCCCAGCTCCCCAAAGATGGGGTGTAAGATGCTTGTTGTGTAAGGCCTTTATGTTAGGTTCCACGTCTGGAGAAGAGATTCACTGAAGAGCAAGCAGGGAAGGACCTTGTGGCACCAAGAGGGAAGGGATGATTCACTTCTGCTGCTTTCCGGGCAGGGCATTCCCTGACACACATCGATGTTACAGAGCGCCCGCAGCCTGCAATGGGCCTCGTTTCTCTCCCACCTCAGCTCCTCGTGGCTGGATTCCTGTTCCTGAGCAGGCAGGGCTGTCTGAAAGTCCTGTGCCTTTTCTGGCAGAGAGGGCTGATGATTCCCCACATCCTCACTGGGTACTGAGGCATCACATGCCTTTGCCAGGAGATCCCACCTACAGTGCCCGGTGAGCAGAGCCGTGTTCAGGGAATCCTTCCGTTTCAGTTTTGATCCAAGATTAGGGAAGTGTCCTTACTGTGGTTGAGTTCATTGGAATTTTCCTTGCAATCTAAAGGTATAATAGAGATATTCCAGCATCTTCCTTCTCTCTGGTTTGGTCATTCCGGCCCTTTTTAAACAGCGCTGTTATTAAGCGTTCGTCTTCATCATCATAGCTTTAATTAGCCCTGAGTAAGGAACCACCAGGAGCCTAGGGAAGGGATCTGCTGGGGTAAATGTCTGTTGCAGTGCAGTTTGTGGGCTGCGGGTTGTGGAAAGATTCTGCTGCCTTAAAGGCAAAATTCTACAGCCAAAAAGGGGAAAAATAAAATGCACGTCGACCCCTGTTTTCCGCAGTCTTTGGCCAGTTCAGTGGATTCCAGCGCTGCGATGGTGGCAGGTTTTTATCACTGACTGTATTGGTTTTAATTGTGTTCCAGCTGATGGGAGTTCTCGGGATCCTTTCCGTTCCGTTAACAAACGCTGCATTTGCTGCTCTAACTTCTGTTATTTCTCCTTTGTCACAGGTTCTGCAAAAGATCAGGCACCTTTGGTTTTGTTCTGTGCTGTGCCGCGGGCTTTGGGAGAGCACTCTGTAGGCATTGAGAGTTAACAGCTCGGGGACAGTAAGCAGCAAGCTGTGCACTGGAGACAGAGAACAAGGGTAGAAAACAGCTGGAAGATAGGAAGCGTTCTGTACTGAGCTGCAGCTTTTCCTCTTTCCCCTCCTTTTGCTATCTCTGCGAGCAGACAGCCTCCTCTGGAGTACCTGGGGAGCACTCGTAGTGCTCACAGCCGTAGAACTGAATAGCTTACAGGAGGCTTAGAAGCCTCCTCAGAGGGTTCTGGCTTCTGTGGCGCATGTTGGGTATCCCTCCGGCTCTTCCAAGAGCTGATGTTGTTTGTGTCTGTCCTACCATCCTAGACAGCCAGGGGGAGTTTGTGCTCTAGGGAATGTTCTCCTGGGCCTGCCTCTGACAAGTCCTGGCCATTTTTAAGGGTGTATTTTGTGTAAGGATTTTCTTTTCTGCAGAACCCTGCCCGTGGCAGGGGGGTGGGAACTGGATGATCGTAAAGGTCCTTTCCAACCCAAACCATTCTATGATTCTGTGATTAAAGCGTAGCTCCACAGAACAAATGGGTTCTCACCTGAAAACCCCCCCGGGCCTGATGCAGGATTTGTGTTCTCTTGGGAAAACCTCCAAAGGGGACTTTTGGTTTTTCTGGCAACGTTTGGAAGCTAAATTTTACCTTCGAAACCAAACATGAAACAAAAATATAATAAATTTGTATTGAAACCAAGGCAATATTTCTGAATTAACTTTCCCCAAGGACACAAACCTTTGTTTCAGCAGGAGCTGCTGCCCTCTCGAATGCGCCGCTGACCAGCAGAGGTGACTAAACGGATACGTAGGAGCAGTTAAATACATAAATGGAAGTGGTGAAGCTCCTTGAGGTTCTTCCCCTGCACAGACTTGGAGCTGGTTCTTGGAGCACTTAGGAACCTACCCAGTGCCCCAGCATCCTGTAGAGGTGCTCCTGGTGTGCACACCCTTACCCTGTGGAAGAGGGAGTTTGAGATCTCCTTCACCATGCTCGTGGTGGGGATCTCCTGCTGTGTTTTTCAGTGAACCGCCCTAAAATGTCCCTGCCAAAAAAAGAAAGAGGTGAAGAAAAGAGCCGGTCCGACAGGGACAATCCGATGGGATCCCGCTCCGTTAACTTTCTGCTTGGTCTTTCCAAGTATCTCATCTGAGAGCAGAAGATCCTATGGCACATTCGATCCTTCTGTCGCTGTGTGAGGGATGGGAAACCACGGGCACGGAACCAGAGAGGTTTCTGGCTCAGAGTGCTCTCAGTTGTAGCGTTGAGCACTGTCTGTGTGCCTGCGCTAGTAAAGGTTTAGGGAGGTGGTTGATGCCCCAAGCTTTGGACAATGCCTCTGACAATGCACGTTAACTGTTGGTGAGCCCTGGGGGCGTCAGGCACTGGGGCTGGGTGGTCACTGTGGATCCCTTCCAGCTGGAGCTGCAGTTGACACAGGAGTTGAGAAACCAGTCCCGTGTCACTGTCTATGGAAGTATGGTGCTCCCAGCCTGCCGGTACCTGAAGGATTGATGCGTGTGCCCCTTCTTCCCTTCTGTCCCTTCAGGAAACAAGAAGAGCGGGTGCAACAAGTGCGTAAGAAACTGGAGGAGGCGCTGATGGCAGACATTCTGTCACGAGCGGCTGACACGACGAAGGATATAGACATAGAAATGGATAACGGAGAGGAAGCGTAAATCAGGTGAGTCCGATCCGGTGGGCAGCAGCACAGCACAGCACAGCATGCACGAGCAGCCCGGCTTTCCCCCCACACCTATCTTAGCCAGCGTGCCCGGTGTCAGCACAGCACTGGGGTGACTTCACAGATCCTGATGTGAATGTCCTCACATTGAGATCACATGGTGAGATCACACTGGGATCACATGGTGAGATCGCATTGAGATCACATGGTGAGATCGCATTGAGATCACATGGTGAGATCGCATTGGGATCACATGGTGAGATCACATGGTGAGATCACATTGAGATCACATGCTGATCTCCTACAGAGATCACCAGGGAGGGCAGAACCGTGGTTTTCATCCTTCACAGCAGAGGCCCGCTCTCCAGAAAGCGTTGCAGATAGGTTTTCTGGCACTGGATGGGTGATGTGAAACGAGGGTGAAGCAGTGGAGGGAACCGTCCTTGTCTTGTTCTTCACAATCAGCGTAGGGGAACGGCACACTCCGAAACTTCTCTGTTTATTTTTGAGTGGCACCCCTGCAGGGGCACATTCCAGGGCAGCCTCTTGTTCCCTGTTCGTGTTTGTGGCACGGATCCGAGGTTTGCCGCACAGGCTCTTGGAAACAGCCCTTTGTTTTCTCAGACCCTCTGCAGAGCGGTGGGTAATTCATTGTGCTGCTTGTTGAGCGCACACCTCCGAGACCTGACCTTTTCCTAAGGAGCTGCCTGGAGTTTTAACAACAAGGAATCCTGTCTGGAGACGCCTGTGTCATTTTAAAAGAATTCATTCCAATTTCTTCCGTTCTGGAAGCAATCTGTGCGTGTTTCCTGTGTGACGGGCACAGCGCAGTTAACTTCTACACAACGTGGACGCCTTGTGCTGGGAACTTGTAGGCACAGGGTGGAAGGGTCCAGGCTGTGACCTGCCTTAACAAGGCTGCTGAGCCTTCAGGCTGGGGTGTGAGCCGCAGCGCAGAGGGGTGACTCCGTGGCACTTGGGCTCCCCACTGTAAGAGGAACATTATCCTGGGGCACCCCACATCCCGGTGTGTTTCTGCACCCGGCGTCAGCGCTTCGGACGCAGGGGGTGCATCCGCTGTTTGAGTAAATTCTTGTAATTGGAAACAAAACGTGTCTAGAATGGAGCCAGCAGCCCCGGAACGCTCCCGTTTCCGATGCATGGGCACTGCTGTTGCCTACAGCGTCACTGCAGCACAGAGGGGAATTTGATCTTTGTGTTGTGGACAAGAGCTGTTTCCAGTGGTGCTCAGCAGCCGTTCCACAGGACTAAAATCCTGATGGTTTCCAGGCTGCCGGAATTTTTTAGCAAGTTTAGTGTTTGTTACTGTTAAACTCGTAATTCCTGAGCGTTTCTCCTGTAAACCTCTAATTGCGGATAACTTCAAAGGAACTCAAGTGGGAATGTTGTGTGAAATTTCAAACCTTTGCCACTTTAGACTCAAATTATTGTTTTAAAGTTTTGAATTTAGCATGAAATCATTGTTTTCTACGGGAGCCATAGGTCTGTTTGTAGCAGAGGTTGTTTCTGCACTGGTCCTGTGGCTCCCTGCAGGAACTTGAGTTTTGCCGGCTAATGAACTCATTGCCTGTTCCCATGTACCTACCCAGTGCACACGCAGACGTGCGTGTGCAGGCTGTGTTCTGTAAAACTGCCTTTTTCCCTTTGCCCTTGTGCCTTTAATTATCAACTTGAACAAGGTTTTCGGGCGCACAGATTGGTGTAAAATAGCCTGAAAGATGCAAGGTTTTATTTCCCATTGTACAGACTGATGTTCCAGACTTTTCCTATTAAACTTCTCCTGTGCACGTTGTGCTGTATGTAAACCCCAAGGATTCAGAACGGGGTTTAGGGCCGCGGTGAAGCCGGGTGGTGTGGGCTGGATGGTGAAAGCATGTTAAATACAGGGCTGACTTAATGAAGAGGTAACCACGCACTTGTGGGGCAGGGAGCGCGTCCTTAGGTTGTATTAATTGTTTGTTGCCCGCTTATGATTTATGGTGTGCTCTTAGTGTGGAACTGAAGCACAGCTACAGCTGCTCCAGTGAAGTCACTGTGATTGATGCCCTGAGCAGCCTTGACTTTCCCACAAGGGTTATTTCTGTCTCTCGTGCAGGTACTTTGAACTGACTTATCCCAGGAGGAACTTCCTAACAGACAGAGGCACTTTCTCCTTCGGTCTTTTGTTCTAAGAAGAAATGGACCCATGCACATTTATATAGCTTTCTAATAGCATTAAAACCAATGCCTTTTCTAGACTCCTATTTTTGATGTATATATCTTATTTGAAAAGCAACTTTATTTTGTGTCCTATGACTTAAAGTCCTTTTTTAAGTATCAAACGTTACCCTTTATCTAAAGCTGAGCTTTTGATGCCAGGTTGCAAACCTACTGGAATTATATTGCCTGTACTAAGTATTTGTTTTTCCTGTGGTTTTTGGTAAGAATGGATCAGAAGAACCGAATGAGTTCCCATTAAAAGATTATTGTGACTCTGTACATAAACAGATTTTTATACCTATGGGTGAAAGCACCTGTACATTCTTCTGTCATCACTGTAAAGATAAATAAATGATTATATTCCAAGCAGTTGAAAACGTGTTTGTGTCGTGGATGGAGCGAGAAGGGGATGTCCCTGCTCCTGGGCAGGGTTCCCTTGGCCAGCACGGGCTGGGCTGGGAATGTTGTGCTCAACAGGAAAAGCAGAGGGACCGGTGGAGGTGTGCAGGATACCCTGGGATGGGTGCACCAGGGGTCCGGACACATCCTCATTCCTCTGGACAGCTTCCTTCAGGTTACAGTTGCACAGAATGAAGCGGAACAATGGATCCGGATGGAGCAGCCCTGAGGAGAAGGACCTGGGCCGTTGGGTGAGGAGAAGTCCCCATGGAGACCTGACTGGAGGCCTACAGCGAAAGGGGATGTGGCATCATTTGTCTGTGACTGGGTAGGGGGGGTGCCCACTGCTGTCAGCAGGAGATGGATAAATCGGGTGAGGAGGTGCCCGGGTACCCGCAGCATCCCCGGTACCTGCAGGAGCCCTGGTACCTGCAGCGCCCCCGGTACCTGCAGCATCCCTGGTACCTGCAGGAGCCCCGGTGCCTGCAGCATCCCCGGTACCCGCAGCATCACCGGTCCCCGCAGCACCCCCGGTACCCGCAGCACCGCCGGTACCTGCAG